>JBAPLH010001275.1:0-24272 GCA_037897445.1 Ceriops zippeliana | reverse complement strand
GCAAGTATTCGCAAAATCCTTTGCAAGGAAGTGGTGATCCAATGACTAGGACAAGGATAAAGATGATGAAAAAGGCTTTACAAGGCTTGATTATGGAGATGCATGACAAAGAGAGTGCTTTAAAAGATTCCAATGTTACATAAAGGATTATCACTTATCTTTATGTGCAAGATGATAGAGAAGGTTTAAAACTTAAAGAACAAAACTTGGAGCCTATGATATAAGTCCAAGCTATAGGACCAAGCTAAGGAAACACTTGATTTACATTTTAAGTTGTATTAAAGGTTCTATTTTTGTTTTAGGTAACTAGATTTTAAGTTAAGGCTGAATTACATGTAAAAAAGGCTTAACTTCTTGGGCTTATTAGCTGTGGTCTTTCAAAGATTCCATATCAAGGAAAATTTGTATTCTTTAACTAGAGGGATCTCTCATAATTAAGGTTTTTCCTATATAGGTATTTTAAGAAACACCTTTTCCTTATAAGATTGTAATATTTATATGCCTATATAAAGACTACAACTATATAAAATAAGAATTAATAAGATTATGGTATTTTTCAACAAGCTTTTCTTTGATTTTCCTTTCTGTCTTCTTGGAAGAATACATTGTATCGACTTATCTTAGGAGTGATCAACCTTTATAATGTCTTAAGATTGGGGCTTTAAGGACTTTTTTTCCTTAAGGTTGGATGAACACATCAAAAGACTGCATGATATAGACATGAAGATTTGGATAAAGGCTGTCTTTGAGAAATTTAAGATAATAAATGCAAGGCTAGATGAGTTACAATCACCTAGCAAATCCAAATCATTTAGAAGGTGTGTGATTGAGGAAGAATTAGACTATGAAGAATAAAGCTGAAGAAAAGGTAGGAAGGTTGTTTCCAAAAGAGAGGAATTTGGGTGTCATAAAGATGAAAATTCCAGCATGTCAAGGGAAGAATGATCTTAAACTTTATGTGGAGTGGGAAAGAATGGTTGAGCATGTATTTAATAACTATAATTATTCCAAGTAGAAGACAGTAAAGTTGGCAGCCATAAAATTCACTAATTATGCAAGTATTTAGTGGGATTAATTAGTGATAAGTAGAAGGAGGAGGTAAGAGGCCCAATTTAGTCAAAGAAGTGATAAAATCAATAATGCACAAGTGATTTATACTTAGCCACTACCATAGAGACTTGTATAGGAAGTTGCAAGGGCTAAAGGTCCATAAGTGTGAAAGAGTATTACAAGGAGATAAAGATAGCCATGATTAGAGCTAATGTAAACGAAAACTAAAAGGGTACCATGGCAAGGTTTATTGGCAATTTGAAGAAGGAAATTGCAGATGTAGTGGATTTGCAACACTATTTAGAGAAAGAGGAGCTGTTGAATAAGGCTATCAAGGTAGAGAAACAAATCATGTCTGAAGGATCCAAATTTGGATCAGCTTCTAGTTCTATATAGAAGGCAACTTAGAAAGATGCCAAAGCAACCTCAAAGCCAAAAGAAGATACAAGGCCAAAGCAATTAGTTATTGTTTCTAAAGGTAAAACTAAAATAAAATCTTTTAAATCTCATGATATTGAGTGATTTAGGTGTCAAAGGCATGTACATATCACTTTTCAATGTCCAAATAAAAGAGCTATGATCATACTGGAGAATGGTGTGTTAAGCATATCTTTGATGGCTAATGTTGGATTTGTTGTCAACACCATCTCACACGATTTTAGATGCTGGTTTGATATTATGAATGTTGTTGAGATGTAGTAAGGTCATTAGGAGAAACTGGTGATGACAGGTCAACCCCGTCATCAAGAAGTCAAAGTTGATTGTGACCCTAAATTTTAGGGGTCATGATTAACTGTTGCCTGTTGACTATTAACCCTAAATTTTAGGAAGTCAATGTTGACCATTGCCCTTAAATTTTAGGACTTAAATCTGGCTGTTAATTATAGGGTAACATGTGGGAATTAATGATGATCATTGATGAACTTGTAGCCTTAATCTTAAGGCTCTATAAATTAAGAGAGTTGGCCAATAAGAGAGGTGAGCAGTAAACTTAGGGAAAAAGAGAGGTGAACGGCAAAAAAGAAGGTAGCCACCAAGCAAGGTGCAACCATCTAAGAAGGAGAGAAACAGAGCAAGGGGTAGTCGACTAAGGAGAGTGCAACAACCACCAAGGAGAGGCATCAAGGTAGCTAGCCAAAGAGAGTGCAATAGCCGCTAAGGAGGAGCAGTAAGGAGAAGCCGGCCACCCACACCAACAAACCCGCACCAAGATAGCCACTACGCCAATAAGCCCTCACAAAGGTGATAGTAGTAGCCAGTCACTGCACTAGAACATCCAGGAGGCTTTTCAACAGACCAGTAGCACGTCCTGCACATCTAGGAGGGTATACCAACAATAGCAAACATTGTTGCAGGTCCAATAGGGCATACCGACACCAGCAACATGTTCCTGCATGTCTAAGAGGATTCCCAACAATAGCAACACATCTAGGAAGCTTTCCAATAGCTGCAGTGTGCAGGGAAAGTAGTAGCAACACAAGAAAAAAACTGCAACACATGGGGAGAATA
This sequence comes from Ceriops zippeliana, assembly GCA_037897445.1. Lineage (NCBI taxonomy): Eukaryota > Viridiplantae > Streptophyta > Magnoliopsida > Malpighiales > Rhizophoraceae > Ceriops > Ceriops zippeliana. Next base: position 21,713 of record JBAPLH010001275.1, on the reverse strand, counting down.
GTAACAGTGTGAGAAAATGGCTGTAGTGCGTAGGGAGAGCAGTAGTAGTGTGAGAAAACTACTGCAGTGCACAAGGTGAGCACAAGGAGAGCAGTAACGGCATGAGAAAACAGCTGCAATGTGTGGAGTGTGCAGCAACGGTGTGAGAAGACTGCTACAATGCACAAGGATAGTAGCAATGACATGAGGAGACAATTGCAGCGTGCGCAAATAGAAACAATGGCATGAGGAAATAGTAGCAACATGATCTAGTAACAACAGCAAGACGAGCAGACAGCAGTAGTGGTGCAAGTAGACCACAGCAGTGTGCTCAGATAGCAACAGTGGCATGAGTAGACAGTAGCAGTAGGAGCTGATAACAGTAACAAGGCGAGCAGACAGCATTAGTGGTGCAAGTAGACAACAGTAGTGTGCTTAGATAGCAACAATGGCACAAACAACAGGAGTAGTAGGAGCAAACAGCTGGAATAGCGCATGCGATAAGCAACCGTATTGCATGCAGACAGCAAGCGCAAAGAGCATAGATCGCGGGATCAAAGTGCATGTATATAGTAGTCACAAAGAGTATGGATAGTGGGCATAGAACGCGTACAAGTAGCAAGCATAGTGCAAGCAGACAGCAGGCATAGAGTGTGTGGATAGTAGCAATAGCATGTACAGACAACATTTATAGCATATGCAGATAGTAGTGGACAGACGTAGCAGTGCATATGGACGGAATTAACAATGCATGCAGAAATGCCCTAAAAGGTTCTAGAGGAGCCTAGTAAAATCTTGAAGGATCAAGAGGCTAGTAGGACCCTAGAACATTCCACCTTATTCTAGAATTCTCTTGATTATATAGACTTGTAGACATCTTTGTAGAATTCTCTAGGACCTTAATTGTAGCTATTAGATTAGATGAATCTTAGCCATCCATTTAAGAGGTAAAGTTGTATATAAAGGGGATTAGTCCCTAGGGTGAAAGACATCTAATTTACTTATACTCTCTTTTAAATATAATATAGTGTTTGCATTCTCTCATCATTCTCTCTTGTGTCTGTGGTGCTCTACTCTCTCTTCACTATCCAAGGGGGAAGGTTGACTTAACTTCTATGAAGGGCATAGGGAGAGCTAAGTGCTGCATGGTCATGAGCAAAAACTATTACATTTGTGATATTCAGTATCAGAGCATGGTTATGAGGCATAATGTTGAGCACCATAGAGTCATCTAAGATTAGGAATTGCCAAAGAATATGTCGCAGTTGCAATCATTCCTTGGTCTAACCAACTATTATAGGTGGTTCATTGAGGGATACTTAGCATGTACGACTGGCCTAACCAACTGTTAAAAAAGAGCCAGTTATGGGAATGGGAAACTTAACAGCAAATGACCTTTGAAGGGTTAAAGGCTGCGGTAAATAGAGAGTCTGTCCTTGTTCTCCCTGACTTGACAAAGGTGTTTAAAGTCCACATCAATGCTTTTGACTTTGCTATAGGAGCGGTTGTAATGCAAGAAGGGCATCCTATAGCTTATGAGAGTTAGAAACTAAATGACACCGAACAGAAGTACATAGTGCAAGAGAAGGAGATGACCACCATTATGCATTGTCTCTTTTTGCTTGGCACCATTATCTATTTGGTTCTCAATTTATCAAGATGGATAATATGGCCACTAGCTACTTCCAAACCCAAAAGAAGCTGACCCCAAAGCAAGCTAGGTGGCAGGACTATTTGGCTGAGTTTGACTATATATTGGAATATAAGTTAGGCAAATCCAATGTAGTCACTAAGGCCAAATATTGTTTTAATGAGCCCTTTAGAAACTATAAGCAGCCAGGAATTGTATAACCATCACAAAAAACCTAACCAATAGATGTAATTCTTGACATTGCTTAGGAAGAGATACCACGCATCCATGACTTCACTTTTTTCACCTTCCTTGTTTATCTCTCGGAATTTCCCTAAGTCTCCAATTACATCTTTACAAATTTGTCTTTCTACAACTCACAAAAATTTTGCCTCGTCTCTAAATGCATGGTCACAAATTCCTTAGCAGCAGAAGGGCATATGACTACTATTTCTTTCATTCACTTCTTTGGATAAAGTGAAAATAATCAATCCCTTAATGCTTGATGAATGACATTGCTAGAAGCATGCCTAATGAAATAGTTCTAGCAAAAAATTCCTTTAGGAAAAACATTGCATTGCCTTATCAACCATTGCTCTCACTCCTAGGAAGCTTAGTCATGTGTCCCTCTTTTAATACATATGTAAAGTGGCATATCCTATTTTAAAACATCAGCAGATAACAGTTGAGAGATTGTCTTCATAAAAAGAGCTAAACTTCATACATACATATTTTACTTTTTACTTCTTGCTTTCAAAAAAGCATGAAGTTGTTCCAGAAAAGCCTTAAATTATCCAAATATATAGCCTCTCTATTGGTTAACCCTATGGTTGAGCTACTATATCTTTTGTAAGTTAACCTATATGTCCACCACCTTTTTCCTATGGGGAGCAATGCAAAAGCTACACATTGCTTAAATGCAATTGTATTAAGGTCTAGTTAATAGTCTATGGGAGTTGTGGCATGTCTAGCATAATTCTTAGCATAATGAGCCCTTTAGAAACTATAAGCAACCAGGAATTGTATAACCATCACAAAAAACCTAACCAATAGATGTAATTCTTGACATTTCTTAGGAAGAGATACCACGCATCCGTGACTTCACTTTTTTCACCTTCCTTATCTATCTCTCGGAATTTCTTAAGTCTCCAATTGCATCTTTACAAATTTGTCTTTCTACAAGACAGAAAAATTTGCCTCGTCTCTAAACGCATGGTCACAAATTCCTCAGCAGCAGAAGGGCATATAACTGCTATTTCTTTCATTCACTTCTTTGGATAAAGTGAAAATAATCAATCCCTTAATGCTTGATGAATGACATTGCCCGAAGCATGCCTAATGAAATAGTTCTAGCAAAAAATTCCTTTACAAAAAACATTGCCTTATCTACCATTGCTCTCACTCCTAGGAAGCTTAGTCATATGTCCCTCTTTTAATACATATGTAAAGTGGCATATCCTATTTTAAAACATCAGCATATCTGTATAGAAAAAACCATAATTATAGGAGATCCCTCTAATTAAGGAATATAAATATGCCTTGATTAGGAATCATTAAAAAGACTACAACTAATAATAGTTAAGTATAAAAGTCAAAGTAAAAACCCTAACTAACGTATTAAGACTCAGCTAAACCTACAAGCTTAATGAAACCCAAGAAGTTAAGCCTTTTTTACATGTAATTCGGCCTTAAGTTAAAATCCAACAACCCAAATTAAAAACAAGCTCTTTAATACAACTTGGCCCGCAAATCCTCAACTTAGTTATGCAACTTAGATTTATATTATGAGATCTAAAGTTCCCAACTTTACTTTAGGATCTACTAGTCTATGATACTGAGAGGGGGGTGAATCAGTATCACACCCGTTAAACAAAATTTTGATAATTTAAGCCAAAAATGAACTCTTTCCTAGATTCAACTAAGGTGGATCTGTTGTTACCTACTAATCATAATAGTCCCCAAAGTTACCTTTTAAACACCTTGCCTATTAGACGGATCGGCTGTTCTTGACTAAGTCTTCTTTTAGCTTATGGGTTTGATGATTCTTTAGTTGTAATCACAACTCAATTCAAAACACAAAATATAATTTCAAAGCAAAGACATGAGAGATTTACATGATTCCGTCAATGTGACGTACTCCATGATGGTAGGGATTCTTCCTTTACTGAGACAATCCACTATACTTGAGAACACCAATGTGGTATTCCCTATGATTATAATGGATGTCTTAATCTTTTACTCCTTTCACTATTGCAAATACAAAGCAATCATAATAAAAAGAGTGTCACTTACTATGTCTACCCTTCTTCTAACTTGTATTACCTTTGTTTGATTTGTATAGGCTGCTTCACTATAACTTGGAAGATCACCAAAACACTCTCTAACCTCTTTTGAAGAAATTTGAAAAATTTGTTGAGTTCTCTCAAATGCTTCATCGGTGTCTCGTTTGTCCCTTTTTTGGTTTGTATCTTTGTCCCCTTTTTCTAGTGTTTGTGTGCTGACTAAAAATAGATAAGTCTTGGTTTATATATTGCCTTCTATGAAAACCCTAGTAAAGCTTACCTGAGCTACGATGGATTTCCTTTTTTACCCCTCCATCTGACTTCATATTACTGTTCCATTCTTGTATTAAATTTTGGTTGACAATAATTACAACCCATACAAAGCTGTGGGAATAATAGACTCCAAGTTTTATTCTTTAAGTTCTAAGCCTTGTTCATCATCTTACACACAAAGAGAAGTAATTATCCTTTGTGTAACATTGGAAACTTTTAGAATAGCCTTGGAATCTCCTAGAGTAGCCTCTTTGTCATGCAGCTCTATAATTAAGCCTTGTAAAGCCTTTTTCATTGTTTTTGTCGTTGTCCTAATTATTGGACCACCGATTCTTTTTAAAGGATATTGGGAATACTTGCTTTGTTGCACTTGATCAACACCTTGTTCTCCATCAACATAGAAGTCATTAATCTTAAATAGTGTCACTTTCATGTATTAAGTGTGATTTTGATGATTAACTTTGTTGGATAGATAAAATGGTTCATTGTTTTAAAGATAAGGTTGCCACATCATTTCAAGCTAATAAGGCTATCCATTCATTGTAAAGAGCCATTTGCAAATAAGAATCACAAAATTAAACTTAAATGTCCACATCAATCAAGTATTTCAACACAACATGCATTTTATTATGTTTTACATTGTTGAATCCATTAATGTCCATCAAATAGAGGAGCTATTGTTCTAAATTAGGTTGTTTTATCAAGAGAAAATCAACTTTTTTTTTTTAAAACTTCAAACTCTCACCATTTAATTCCATCAACAAATGAATCATTAATTTTAATTTACATTTATTACAAGTATTGAAGGGTTTGATTTGAAAAATATAAGATCGTGATTTCATTGCTTGCTAATAAGGGATAATATTTCTCCTTTTGTTATAAGGAATAATGTTGAGCCCATCTTTAATGGCTAATGTTGTATTTGTTGTCAACAATATCTCATACTGTTGTTTGTACTGATTTGATGTTTTAAATGTCATTGAGATATAAAGAAGTCATTGATCAATACCGTTGATGGTAAGTCAACTCTGAGGTCAATGAGTCAAGTTGATCATTGACCCTTTACCATTGATCCTAAATTTTAGGAAGTCAATGTTGACCATTGACCCTAAATTTTAGAAATCAAATTTGGCCATTAATTATAGGGCAACCCTTGGGAATCAATGCTGATTGTATAACCCTCAGTCTCAAAGCCTATAAATACATCCATGCATCTTTTAAGATGGGTGTGTGATGCAAAAGAGAGACCGACCAGCTATTAAAAGAGAATGGCAAAGAGAGAGGTAGCCACCAAAAAGAGAGTGACTGGCCAAGAGTGCAGCACTAAGGAGAGATCTAGCCGGCCAAGAGCTGATAACAACCACCAAAGAAAGAGGTAGCCACACTAACCAAATGAGGAGTTGTAGCAACTGGTAGCCCTACCAATGGAGGAAAAAGGCAACAGCCAACCAAAACAAAGGGAGAAGAAGAAGGCATGCAATAGCCACACTAGACCAGAGGAGACATGTAGCAATCACACCAAACTAGAGGAGAATGTGAAGCAACCAATCAACTACCCAAGGAAAAAGTTATAGTAACAAATCAAGGAGAGGTGTAGCAGCTCACAAACTGATCAGGGATAAGTGCAGTAATTGTTAAACCAATAAGTTGTGCAGCAACCACCTAAAGGAGAAGGTATAGTAGCCACAAAAGATGGAGAAAGCAGCTTGTAGCACAACCAACAATTGTAATAGCAAGCACAACCAACAATTGCAGCAATAAGCATAATTAGCACAACAATTGGTAGTAGGTGAATCAAAACCAATAGCTTGCAGAACTAGTAGTAGGGCAAGTAGCACCAATAGCAGAAGGAGAAGACTTACCCTCGGTAGTAGGGCAAGTAGCATTAGCAGGAGGAGGAGGAGACTTTGCCATGACAGCAAGGTAGCAAGTGAGGCAACCAGCGAAGGCCGTAGGTGAGGCAACCTACCAAGGCAACTAGAGAGGCAGTACCAGTAGTAGCAGAAGAGAACCTACTAAGGCGATAGGTGAGGCAGTATTGATAATAAAGGAAGGAGAAGATCCATGTTTTGCACTAGCAACTTGTGCACATTAAGTGATCCTTTTCAGGAAAGTATTAGTCACAAACCTTTTGATAAACTTGTTGAAAAAGGGTGGGATACCCTTGGGGTGATCAAGAAATCAATTCTTTGATCAAGAGATCATTGTAAGTGGTTAAAGAGTGATCCTTCCATAACATTAATTGTATCCCTTGATAACAAGAGTGGATTATGTGATTTAAGAGTGATCCTATCACACCATGGACATAACTCACACATTATGGGTGAACCACATAAAAATAGCTGTGTGTTCTTGGGTGCTTGTGTTTGATTGATATCCATATGGCCTCTCACATTTAAAGAAGAAAGATAAAAATTGGATCATTGACTCTAACAAGTCACAGAAGTTAAACTAGAAATATTTGTAAAAAGTGGACATCTCACATTGATTCACCCCTTCCCCCTCTCAGTGTGAGACCTAAAAAAGTCCTCATCAAGTGGTATCAAAATAGGTTTTCTCTGTTGATCCATTTTGTCTGCTTTGATCTGAAATTGTTATTGCTGTTGTGATTTTTTGCTAGTTGATATCATGGATAACATGAAGAGTGTTAAGAGCAAGGTGTCATGGTCTATCCAATTGATGGTCACCTAGCCCAATTGATGGCCCAAAGACTTGGCTACCACCTTCTGCATAAGTGCTTAGGTAAGCGCTTCACTTATGTAAGTGCTTAGGTAAGCGTCTCGCTTAGGTATTCTCTTTTGTAAATATTTTAGATATTTTACATCTAGAGAAATTGTAGCCACACATTAAGGAGGAGGAACCACTATAAATACTCCCACTGCTCTCATTTGTAAAACCCACCTCCTTTCATTCAATACAAGTTCACTTGCAAAGCTCTTGTGCTCTCTCTCTCTAGCTCTCTCAAGTTCTTCTTGTTCAGTTACTTGCCTTGCACAAGTCTTCCACTAGTTCGCTCAAACTCTTCAAGGCTTACTTAGCATATTCTTTCGCAAGATCGACTAAGTGTTGTGCGGGTTAGCACGTCTAAAGAACAACGAAGCCTAACTCCATGACAAAGGGCATTTCCACTTTTGATAGATAGAATTATTAGATATGGAAAAATAGAATGCTCCCATATTTGATGTCATTTGGTTTAGATCAGTTTAAATCTACTATTAATGGCTTCATCTCTTTGTTGAAGGTGATGATATGATGCCTATTGATAAGAAGAATTTAGAGTGTGATAGAAACGTGAGAAATTCCTTGTATGCCTCCTTATCAAACAAAGAATTCACCAAAGTGATGGGTGCAATATAGTTATACAAATTTGAAACAAACTAAAGAATATTTACGAATAAGACAAGGTTGTAAAGAAAATCAAATACTAAAGATATATAATGATGAATCTGTGGATGCCTTTTTCACAAGAGTCAACAAAATTGTGCGCTCCATTAAAGGCTATCGAGAGGAGATCAACGATGCTATAGTGGTAAGGAACATATTTAGAACCTTACCAAAAGCTTACAATGCCAAAGTTTTCTCTATAGAACATAAAGATTTGGATAAACTGACCTTATATGATTTGTATAGTATATTAATGGCTTATGAAATGAGAATAGCCTAATAAAGAAAGAAAAGAAGTCTAAGGTAGAGAAGGAGTTGGATTTCAAGGCAATAAAGAGATTAAAGATTAAAGACCAACAGGAAGAATCTAACAACAACTCTAAAGAAGAAGATGGTGATACTAAACTAGATAAAGTCATGACATACATCACCAAGAATATGAGGAAAGGAAAAGGGAAGTATATGGAAAAGTTACCCTTGAAGTGCTTTAGATGTGGAGCAATTAGGCACTTTGTCGTGGGCTACTCAAAGAGAATAGAAGCAAACTGATGAGGACCTTCTTAGGTCTTACACTGAAAAGGGGAGCGAGTGAATCAGTGTAAAATGCTTGCTTTTTACAAATCTTTCCAAATTAACTTTTGTAACTTGTTAGAGTCCATAATCCAATTTTTATCTTTCTTCTTTATGTGAGAGTGGCCGTATGGATGTCAATCAAAAGCAAGTACCTAAGAACACACAAATGTTTTTATGTAGTTCACCCATAATGTGTGAGCTACATCTAGGGTGTGATAGGATCACTCCTAAATCACACAACCACTCTTATTATTAAGGGATACAGTTAATATCATTCAAGGATCACTCTTTAAACACTTACAATGTTTTCCCAATCACTTTGTTGAGCCATCTTTGATGACTAATATTGGATTTGTTGTCAACAGCATCTCACATTATTGTTCGTGTTGATTTGATGTTTTGAATGTCATTAAGATGCATAGAAGTTATTGGTCAAAGTTATTGATGGTAGTTTAATTGAAGTCAATAAGTCAATATTGACCTTTGACCCTAAATTTTAAGAATCAAATTTGGTAGTTGATTGTAAGGCAAATTTTGGGAATCAATGATAACTGTTGATCATGTAACCCTAATCTTAAGGCTTTATAAATAACCCCATAAATCTTGCGAGAAAAGGGTATGTTGTAGACTTTTTTAAGAGAGAATGACAAACTTAAAAGTAGCTATAAAGAGAGGTGAATAGCAAGGAGAGTTGCAACCAATGAGTGCAATAATCGACCACCAAGGAGAGTGTAGCAACTAGTCATACCAAAGAGAGGAACAGCAATTGGCCGCACCGAGGAGAGGTATAATAGCAGTTAACCACACTAAGGAAAGGTGCAGTAGTTGGCCACACCAAGGACAGGTGCAGCAATTGGCCACACCAAGGACAGGTGCAGCAATTGGCCACATCAAGGAAAGGTGTAGCAATTGGCCACACCATGGAAACATGAAGTAGCCGACCACACTAAGAACAAGTTGCAACAATTGGCCACAACAAGGAAAGGTGAAGGAGCTGGCCACACCAAGAAAAGGGTGCAACAACTAGCCACCTCAAGAAGAGCAGTAGCCAAAAAATCAAACCAAAAGAGAGGAGCAACCAGAAAACCAAACCAATTAAGAAGGGTGCAGCAGCCGGCCAAAGACGAGGTAACAGGAACCACCAAAGAAGGAAGTAGCCATACCAACCAAAAGAGGAGTTGAAGCAACTAGTAGCCGCACCAAAGGGAGAAAAAGGTAACCCTAACAAAGGGAGAACAAGTGTAGCAGCTGGAAACTACACCAAACCAATAGAAGAGACATGTATTAGCCATACCAAGGAGAGAAAAATATGCAGTAGCCACCACAAGGAGAGAAGGATGTGCAGTAGCCAACAAAGAGGGAGATTGCAGTAATAAATAATAGTAAGGATAGGTAGCAAATCGAGGAAAAACTAGCTACTTACAAGCAACATCAAAGGAAGCCTACAACACCAGTTACAACTCATAACAACCAGCAGCAACCTGCTATACCAGCAGCAACTTACAATAACCAACAGGCGATCCCAACAATTGTAGTATATCTAGCAATCTACAGTAAGCGTAATACCAGTAGCAACCTGTAATCCCAGCAATTGTAGCAAGTCTAGCAAACTATACCAAAATTTGTAGCACCTACAATAAGTTTAGCAAGTAAAACTAGCAACTATAGATTATAGGAGCAGCAACAAGCTACAACAAAATGTGTAAGTAGCATAGTAGCCTGTGCAGGCAGTGAGAGTAGTCCGTGCATGTATAGGTAGTGATAGAAGCATGTGTAGGTAGCGATAACAAAATGTGCAGGTAGCAATAGCAGAATGCATAGGAAGCAATAGTAGCACGTCCAAGCAACTACAACAGAATGTGCTGGTTGTGATAGTAGCATGTGCAGACAACAATAGTAAAACATGTAGGTAGCAATAGCAACACGTGTAGACAATGTTGATTGTTATTATTGCTACTTGCACATACTGCTATTGTTGGTCACTCTTGGCCGGTCACTCTCTTTTTTGTGGCTGCCTCTCTCTTTGTCGTTCTCTCTTTACAGTTGGTCAGTCTCTCTTTTATAGCTAATTGGTCTTTCTTTTATAGCTAGTAGATCTCTCTTTTGCATCACCCACCCATCTTGAAAGATGCATTAATGTATTTATAAGCTTTGAGATTTAGGGTTACATAATCATCAACAATCAACATTGATTCCCAAAGTTTGCCCTACAATCAACGACTAGATTTAATTCCTAAAATTTAGGGTCAATGGTTAGCCTTAACCTCTAAAATTTAAGGTTAACAATCAACATTGACTCATTGACCTCAGAGTTGACCTACCATCAATGGTATTGACCAATGACTTCTGAATATCTCAACAGCATTCAAAACATCAAATCAACATAAACAACTATGTGAGATACTGTTGACAGCAAATCTAACATTGGCCATCAAAGATAGCCTTAACAATCTCCCTCATTAGATTTATTGGCAACAAATTAAATCCACAAATCAACAATTAAGCATAAGCATAGCTCCCCCTCAAACATACATCTCCTTTGTTGCATATACTTGTACCTTTAACTCCCCCTTGTTTTCTTCTTCTCCCCCTTGACAATTTCTCTCCTATTATTCATCAAGCTATTCTCCCTTTTGATCAATATATAGTCTCTTTAGATTTATGTAAAAGATCTCCCCCTTTGACAACAAATCTAAAGAATGATAAAAGAGGGAAGGGGAGAAGGGTTAAAGGCATACCTCAGTCTTTAGAGGTTGATTGAACATATATGTCAACCTTAACTTCTGGAACATCTCTCTTGATAAATGTTTGGTGAATATATCGCTAACTTGCTCTGTAGTAGCCATATATTCTAGCTTTACTTCAATTTTCTCCACTTTTTCTTTAATCAAGTGGTGCTTGATTTCAATATATTTAGATTTGGAGTGTTAGACAGGATTCTTTGACAAATTGATGACACTTTGATTGTCACAACCAATCAATAATGGTAGCTACTCATCCACCTTCATATCTTTAAGCTGTTGTTTCATCCATAATAGTTGAGTACAAGACTGACTAGCAGCCATACATTTAACCAAATTGGATCACTAACTCTAACAAGTCATAGAGGTTAATCTAGAAAGATTTTTAAAAAGGAAGCATCTCACACTGATTCACCCTCTCCTCCTTTGTTGATCCAATTTGTCTGCTTGGATTTGATAGTGTTTATTACTGTTATGGATCTTTATTGATTGATATCATGGATAGCTTGAACAATGTTAACGGTAAGGGCATTTCCACTTTTGATGGACAGAATTATTAGTTATGGAAGAATAGAATGATCCCATATTTAATGTCACTTGCTCTTGATGTGTTTAAGTATGCTGTTAGTGGCTTCATCCTTGTTGCTGAAGGTGATGCTATAAGGCTTACTAATAAGAAGAATTTGGAGTGTAATGGAAAGGTGAGATATGCCTTAAATGCCTCCTTGTTAGACAAAGAATTCACCAAAGTGATGGTGATGAGGGCCATTATAGGTCCTACACTAAAAGGAAGGGTGAATTAGTGTAAGCTATCCTCTTTTTACAAATCGATCCAAATTTAATCTTTGTGCCTTGTTAGAGCCGATGATCCAATTTTTAATTTTCTCCTTTATATGAGTGCAATAGTACAAATAAAAATTAATGTTCAAGCGCCCAAAAACATAATAATTTTTACATGGTTCACTCACAATGTGCAAGTTATGTCCATGGTGTGATAAGATCACTCCTAAATCACATAATCCACTCTTTTTACTAAGGAATACAATTTGGTTGTAGAAAGATAACTCCTTAACCACTTACAATGATCTCTCGATCACTCTAAGGGTATCCCACCTAGAGTAGAATTTGGTTGTAGAAAGATAACTCCTTAACCACTTACAAGAGTTTATGGTAAAACCTTTCTTGGAGAATGATCACTCAATGTATACAGATTGCTAGAGTAGAATATGGATCTTCTCCTTTCTTCACTACAGGTGTTGTCTCACTAGTTGCTAGTACTGCCTACGTTAATGCTATCTGCATGTGCTGCCACAGTTGTTCGTGTGTGGTGCACCTGTTGTCCGTGTCTGGTGCCACTACTGTCTATGTGCACTGCTACTGCTATCTATGTGTGCTACTAATGCCATCCACATGCACTACTACTATTGTCCACACACACTACTTCTACTATTCACATGAGCAACTGTTTTGTCTACTTGAGCTATTACTACTATTTGTACACACTCCGCACGCGCTGTTCTGGCTATCTGCATGCACTACAACTACTTACCACACATGTTGTTCCTGCTGTCTATGCAAGCTGGTACTTCTATCTGCACGTGTTGCTATTGTTTGCATGTGCCGCTATTGTTGTCTGCTTGTGCTGTTGTTGCTATCCCCACATGTTGCAGCTATTTTCTTGTGCCACTGCTACTATTTGCTCGTGTTGCAGCTATTTTCTTGCATAGCTGTTGCTATCCTCGCACGTTATAGCTATTTTCTTGCACCATTGCTGCTATCTCCACATGTTATAGCTTTTTTCTCACACCATTACTGCTATCCCTAGGCACTACCATTGCCTTCTAAGGCACCACCTACTGTTGCATGTTGGTTGCTAGTGCAAGACCTTTATGTTACTACCCTACCTCCTACTAGACTCACATGCTACTTTGGCCTCCTTCTAGTTTGTCTTCCTTGGCTTCTTTGTTGGTTTATTAGTGCGGTTGCTACCTTGGTGATGTTTACTGGTGCGGCTGCTACCTTGGTAATGTTTATTGATGTGGGTATATCCTCCTGGACGTGCTACTAGTGCAAGGAAGCCTCCTGAATGTGTTGTTGGTACTAGAAAGTCTCTTGGACATGCTGCTACTACTGGGAAGTCTCTTGGATGTGCTACTACTGTTGGGAAGCCTCCTAGATGTGCTGTTGCTATTGGTAAGTCTCTTTAACTTATTGGGACATGTTGCTTCTACTAGTATACCCTCTTGGATGTTTAGGGATGTATTGTTGGTCTGCTAGAAAGCCTCTTAGATATGCTAGTGTGGTGGCTATGTTGGTGAGGATTTGCTAATGTGGGTGGCTAGTTACCTTGCTCTCTTTCTTTCCTCCTTGGCTGGTTACACCACCCTTAGTGGTTGTCTTCTTTGCCTTGCTGCTATATGAAAATTTTATTGTTGATAAAACTAATCTCTAGGTGAAAGCAAAGGAGTTTGAGTTAAGAAGAAAAAAGGAGTACTTGAAGAAAATTAAGGAGTTGATCGTACTTGAGGTAGAGCAAGGCAAGATACATAAAGATCTTAGCGCTAAGGTGATTACACAAGAGCAAGAGGTGTTGATTTTGAAAGCCAAGCTCCACAAGGCTAAGTACAAATTGAGGAAGCATGAAGAAAGCTTTATGCAAGCCATAGAAGTGAGAGAAGAGTCATCTTCAGCAAATGCCATCAATGAGGATGCTACCAAAAAATTGGAAAAGTGTCTAAGCAAACAAAGACCTCATTCCATATGGAAGAAAGGTCTCGGCTATATCAAAAGCCAAATAAGAAGGTAGTAGAGAAGAAGAAAATTGTGTTTGTGCCTAAAAGTAAGCACAATGACGTTATAGAGAAGAGAAACCAACCCAAGCTAAAATAGGTTTGAAAAGACATGGTCAAGACTCCCATTTAAAGGAGATAGGTTGTCAAAGATGAAAAGGAGGTTGCCACAATAGTTGCTAAAGATGGGAGACATGAACATGATGAAAAAAAAATCTAGATTTAAAGGATTTTGCTAAAGCTATGGTAAGTATGGGCATAAGGCTAATGTGTGCTAGAGAAATGAGCTTATAATGAAGAGGAATGTGAGGCAAGAGTCTAGGGAGAGACTCTAGCAAGAAAGGAGATAGTCTTGGGTGAAAAGAAGTCATATTCCATTAAGAAATAGATTTGATTTGTTGGAAGAAATTTATGGAAGATGTGAAAAGGCTAGACACACTACTAAGGATTACTTGACATTCTTGTTCAGTCAAAAAGTGAAAAGGAGAATACCTACACATGCTTCCACATTTGGCCAAAGATTACTGCCTAGTTAAAGAGTGCAAAGGAGAACACCTACACATGCTACTACATTCGACCAAAGAAGAAAAAAGAGGAAAAGCAACAACTATAGTTATGGAAGTAGTCTTAAAAGCTTCCATAAAAGAAAAGCCATGGATCCTAGACAGTGATTGCTCTTCACATATGGCAGGAAACTCCAAGATGTTTAAGGAAGTATTGGAGGGTTAATCACATTTGGCAATGATGGTGCCCTAAAGATTAAAGGTATCAGTGCTATTGAAGTTGGTGTAGAAAAGTTGAAATTGAAGGAAGTGCTTTATGTTGAAAGGCTAAAATACAATCTTATCAGTATTAGCCAACTTTGTGATAATGTACATAAAGTTACTTTTAGCAAGAGTGGCTGCATAGTAAAGAGATTAAGTGATGGAGTTGTTCTTACTAAGGGTGAAAGAACAAATGGAAACTTATACCAAGTTTCTAAAAGCAATAATACATGCTACATGAGCACTAAATATGAGAATTTGTTGTGGCACAAAAGATTGAGACTTCTTGGACAAAAGAGATTGAGCTTAAGTATTTAGCCACCCCTTAAAGGTTAACCCTCTCCTCTTCCCACTTTTATTATTCTTTGGATTTGTTGTCAAAAGGGGAGGCTTTTTGCATAAATCCAAAGAGAGTATATACTAATCAAAAGAGGTAGTAGCTTAACTAATAAAGGGTAAGAAGCAGGAAAAAAGGGGAGTTAAAGGTACAGGTATATGCAAAAAGGGAGATGCATGTTTTAGGGAGAGCTGTACTTATGCTTAATTGCTAAAAGTTGAATTTAATGTATTGCTAACAAATTCAAAGGGGAAGATTGTTGAGCCCATCATTGATGGCTAATGTTGGATTGTTGTCAACACCATTTCACATATTTGTTCATCTTGATTTGATGTTATGAATGTTGTTGAAATGCAGAGAGGTCATTAGGCAAAACTATTGATGGCAGGTCAACCCTAAAATCAATGAGCCAATGTTGACTGTTGATCCTAAATTTTAAGGGTCAAGGTGGACCATTGACCATTGACTCTAAATTTTAAGAAGTCAATGTTGACTATTGACTCTAAATTTTAAGAAGTCAATGTTGACTATTGACCCTAAATTTTAGGAATTAAATCTAGTCATTGATTGTAGGGCAACATTTGGGAATCAATGCTGGCTGTTGACAAGTGTGCAACCCTAATCTTAAGGCTTTATAAATAACCCTATACACCTTGCAAGACAAGTGTATGTGTTGCAATATTTTGAAAGAGAATGGCCAAGAGAGGTTGAGCAGCAAAAGGTATGTAGCTGGCCAAAGAGAGGTTGAGTGGCAAAGGGTGTGCAGCTGGCCAAAGAGAGGTTGAGTGGCAAAGAGAAAGGCAACCACTAAAGGAGAGAGTGACTAACCAAGGCAAAGGAGACAACCACCAAGGAGAGGAGTAGCCAATTGAGGGACTTGCATCAGCAGCCAATCAAAGAAAAGGTGACAACAACCACCAAAGAAGGAGGCAACCACACTAACCAAAGAACAAAGTGCAGCTGCCAGCGGCCATACCAAACCAGCAAAAGAGATGTGTAACAGCCACACCAAGGAGAGGAAATGTGCAATAGCCATACCAAGGAGAGGAGACATGTAACAACCGTACCAAGGAGAGCAAATGTGCAGCAGCAACACCAAAGGGAGAAAAACTTACAACAGCCATACCAAGGAGAGAAAAATGTGCAGTAGCCACACCAAACCAAAGGAAAAGATGTGTAGTAGCCGCTCTAAACCAAAGAAGAAGGTGTGCAGTAGCCACCCAAGGAAACTTGTAATTGCAGTAAGGAGAAGGAACCTATTGCAGCAAGGGTAAGGAGCTATACCAATAAAACATCCCACAATACCACTAGCTGCAACCTACAACATTAGTAGCTACTCGCAACACCAGCAATAGCAGAATGTGCAAGCAGTAATAGTAGCACATGCAAGTAGCAATAGTAGAAGGTATAGGTAGCAGCAACAGAAGGTATAGGCAGCAATAACAGTAGTCTGACAACTTGTAATGCAAAGGAGGCAGCCTGCCAAGGTTGGTGAGGTAACCTACCAAGGTAGCAGGTGAGGTAGCATTGACAGTAAAGGAAGAAACCTATTAAGGCAACAAGTGAGGTAGTAGAGGAGGAAAACTTTCCAAAGCTGAAGGAGGTAGCATCAGCAACAAATGAGAGATCTTGCCGAGGTAGTAGGTGAGGTAATACCAACAGTAAGGGGCGAAAACTTGTAGTAAAGATAACTTACAGTGGAGATAACCTACATAGAAGAGACCGACAAAGCTTAAGCAAAGACTAGTAGTGAGGAAGAAAAAGATCTACTTTCTGCATTAATAGCCTGTGCACATTAAGTGATTTTTCTTAGGAATGTGTTGGTTACTAAAATTTTTGATAAACTTGTTGAAAAAAGGTGGGATACCCTTAGAGTATCGAGGGATCAGTTCATTGAGTGATCAGGAGATCAAACCTTTGAGTGATTGGGAGATCGACTAAGTGATCAAGAGATCATTGTAAGTGGTTAAGGAGTGATCCTTCCACACCATAACTATATCCCTTGACAACAAGAGTGGATTATGAGATTTAGGACATCATGGACATAGCTCACATATTGTAGGTGAACCACGTAAAAATCTCTGTGTTTTCTTTAGTGCTTACATTTGATTGATATCTGTAATCCGACCAAAGAAGAACACCTACACATGCTCCTAAATTCAGCCAAAAAAAGAAGAAGTGGCAAAGAAATGTCTATAGTTGTAGAAGTAGCTTTAAAAGCTTCTAAGAAAGAAAAGCTTTGGATCCTGGATAGTGACTACTTTTTACACATGATAGGAGACTCCAAGATATTGAAGGGAGTAGCAAAATATGATGGAGGGTTATTTAAATTTGGCAATGATGGTGCGTTAAAGATTCAAGGTATTGGTGCTGATGAAATTGGTGTAGAAAAACTAAAATAAAAGAAAGTACTTTATGTTGAAATGCTAAAACATAATCTTATCAGTGTTAGCTAGCTTTGTGATGATGGATATGAAGTTACTTTTCAACAAAAGTGGCTGCATAATAAAGAGATTAAGAAATGCTATTGTTCTTACTAAGAGTAAAAGAACAAATGGAAACTTATACCAACTTTCTAGAAGCAAAAACACATGCTACATGAGCACCAAAGATGAGAACTTATTATGACATAAAACATTCGGACATCTTGGACAAAAGGGGCTAAACAAGTTGTCCAAAAATGAAGCTGTAAGAGATGTACCCAAGCTAAGAAGAGAGAGAGAGATACAATTTGCACCATATGTCAAAAAGGAAGATGGTGAATGCTTCTTACAAAAATGTGGAGATTTAAATAAAGAAGCCATTAGAGCTCATCTATTTAGACGTTTGTGGGCCTATGACATAAGCATCAACAAAGGGTGATAGGTACTTCATCTCTTTCATCAATGATTTTACAAGAATCACTTGCATTATGTTCTTGAAACATAAATCAGAGGCTCTTAATAAATTCAAGAGCTACAAAAAGTTGGCTGAAAATCAGTTAGGGGGGAAAATTTAAAGGTTCAAGAAATACAATAGGACATAATACACATGCAATGAATTCGAGATTATTTGGAGAAGCATGGAGTGAAGCATGAATATACTAGTCCCTACACACCCCAACAAAATGGAGTGCCCAAAAGGAAGAATAGAAGCTTAGTGGATATGGCAAAAACTATGTTGGCTGAGCATGGTACTTCACATGGCTATTGGAGAGAGGATATCACCAATGCAACTCAAATTCAAAACAAATGCCTAATGAGACCACATTCAAAGATGACACTTTATGAGTTATGATATGAAAGGCAGCCACTCTAAGTACTACAGAGGCTTAATATATGGCTATTACTTAGGGTTGTACTTAATTGCTATGGATGAAACAACAACTTGAAGATCTGAAGGTGGATGTGTAGTTGCCATTGTTCATTGGTTATGACAACCAAAGTGCCATCAATTTATCAAAGAATCGTGTCCAACACTTCAGAATTAAACATATTGAAATGAAGTATCACTTCATTAAAGAAAGAGTGGAGAAAAATGAAGTAAAGCTAACTTTATGTTTAGGGGTCAAGGTTGACCATTGACCATTGACCCTAAATTTTAGGAATTTAACGTTGACTATTGACCTTAAATTTTAGGAATCAAATCTCGTTTGTTGATAAGTGTGTAACCCTAATTTTAAGGCTTTATAAATAACCTTATGCACCTTGTAAGACAAGTGTGTGTACTGCAGAATTTTGAGAGAGCCGCCCAAAGGAGAGAGAATGACAAACCTAAAGGCAAGGAGAGGGTAAAGGGCAAAGAGAGAGAGGCAGCCACAAAAGGAGAGAGTGATCGGCCAAGGCAAAGAAGGCAGCAGCCACTAAGGGAGGTGTAGCTGACCAAGGAAGGTGCAGCAGCAACTGGCCAAGAAAGTTGCCACCAAGGGAGGTGCAGCTAGCCAAAGAGAGTGCAGCAGCCATACCAAGGAGAAAACAACATGCAACAGCCACCAAAAGAGGGAGATTGCAATAGCAAGGTAGCAAGCAATAGCAATAACGGTAGGCAACAAACTGAGGAGAAACCAGCTACTTGCAGGGAACACCAACGGAAGCCTATAACACCAATTACAACCCATAACAACCAGTGGCAACCTACTCCACCAGCAACTACTTGCAACAAGTAGCAGCAACTTGCTATACTAGTAGTAGCCTGCAACAACCAGTAATCGATCCCAGCGATTACAGCGTATCTAGCAAGCAATCTCAACAATTGCAGCACATCTAGTAGGTGATCTTAGTAATTGCAACACATTTAGTAATTTGCAGCAGGTGTACTACTAGCAGCAGTCTACAACACTAGTTGTAGCCTAAAATTGCAGCAATTGTAGCACATTCAGTAATCTGCAGTAGGCGTAATACCAATAGCAATCCACAACACCTGTTGTAGCCTGTAATCCCAACAATAGGCTATACCAAAAATTGTAGTACTAGTAGCAAGTCCAGCAAGCAAAACCAGCAACTATAGATTGCAAGAGCAACAACAGACTATAGTAGAACATGCATGCAGTGAAAGCAAAATGTGCAAGCAATGATAGCAACACGTGTAGGTAGTGACAGCAAAATGTGCAGGTAGCAATAGCAACATGTGCAAGCAACAATAGCAATAGGGATGATAGCTTGTAGCAGCAGAGGAGAAAACATGTCCCGATAGTAAGTCCAGCAACTTGTAGTATTAGGGAAGAAAATGTGCCTTGACAGCAAGTTTAGCAGCTTGTAGTAGTAGAGAAGGCAACTTATGAAGGCAATAGGTGAGGCAACCTACTAGGGCAACAAGTGAGGAAACCTTCGAAGGCAGTAAATGAGACAACAAAAGAAGAAAATCTACCAAGGCCGAAGGAGGTAGCACTGACAATAGGAGGAGAGATCTTGCCAAGGGAGTAGGTAAGGCAACATCAGCAGCAAGAGGAGGGAGTGGAGATAACATGCAATGAAGAGAACCTTCTAAGGAGATAACTTGCAGCAGAGATAACTTGCAGACAATGACTAGTAAATCTTGAGCAAAGACTGGGAGTGAGGAAGGAGAAGATCCACTTTCTACATTAGCAACTGTGTACATTAAGTAATCCTTCTCAAGAAAGTGTTAGGTACTAAAATCTTGATAAACTTGTTGAAAAAGGGATACCCTTAGAGGGATCGAGAGATCTATCCGTTGAGTGATCTGTAGATCAAACCTTTGAGTGATTAACAAATCAACTCAATGATTGGGAGATCATTGTAAGTGGTTAAGGAGTGATCTTTCTACAAGTGGTTAAGGAGTGATCCTTCCACACCATAGCTATATCCCTTTATAACAAGGGTGGATTATGTGATTTAAGAGTGATCTTATCACATCGTAGACGTAATAACACATTATAGGTGAAACACGTAAAAAATATTATGTGTTCTTGGGTGCTTGCATTTGACTGATATTTGTACAACCACTCTCACCTAAAAAATAAAGATAAAAAATTGGATCATTGACTCTAACAAGTCAAGGAGCTTAATCTGAAAAGATTTGTATAAAAAAATGAGCATTTCACATTGATTCACCCCCTATCCCTCTCAGTGTGAGACCTAAAAAGGTCATTTTTAAAATTTTGAAAATATTTTTGCATCATGGAACCTATTTAACAAGTCTATTTTTTTTGGAATGGGATATCATATCCATCTTAAAACTTTATTTAAAGGTTTATAATTAATAACAAGTCTTGGAACTTTTCATTCTATTTTAGCGAAAGTTTCAACATAAAATGCTGGGCAACTCTTTGGACTATTACTTTTTTGAATAAGCTCTTCTGATAAGAGATCTTGGATTTGTTTCTTCCAGATTTTCATATGCCTAGATCTTATAGTGATGGGTTAGGCTTTATTTAGAATCTAACTTTCTTGAAAGGTTAGTCCATATGGTAAATTAAATGTATGCCTTTTTCTATCCCCAAATGCTATAAAAATATTAGCACATATGTTTTTGTTCAATTTTAGTTGAATATCATGTATACACTTTATAATAATAGGATTCCTAAGATTTTTAACCAAATGCTTATAAGTAACTTTTTATTTCCTTTGATCCCTTTTTAGAGTAAGTCCAATTCTCAATAGAGTAGAGGAGTAATAAATTTAAAACTAATGAATTGTCCATCAATTTTTTCAAATATGTCATCTTTAGGTAATTTTCTAAATAGGATGAAACATATGCAAAAGTGGATTTCCCAAAATAACTTCTTAAGAAATATTTTTAACAAGAATGAAAGGAATCTATAAAGAAACTCTTTCATTACATATAGTTACATTAGAAAGCTTATGCAAAATAACAAACTTGCTTTTATCAACAATGTGAAACATTTCAATAGTTTTTTCAAAATACTTTCAGGGTATTAATTCTTTGTTTTACAGTTCATATCAGCTCCTAAGTCAATCAAAGTTATGGTAGAGAATATGTACTCTTTACTAGCTATGATTGTTATCGTAGTATGCAATTTATGAGTGATTATTTTATCAACCATATTGACATAATAAAGATTTTTAAAATCATTTTCTTCTTTTAAGGAAGATTCTATCATATCTAGCTCTTTTCTTGAGGTATATGGGGCATCTATGATTATGCACAATTACTAATTCAAGAGCAATAACTCTTTTTGTTAATTCCTTAAGTTCTCATTTGAATTCTTTAATCTCAAACTTGAGCTCTTGGATTAAAGGTTCTCTATTAAGAGATTGCTTTCCTTTTATTCTTTGAATAACAATATCAAGCCTATAACCTTAGTTAGGCTTAGCTATCTTTCTCTCATACTAACTCTTTACTTTGTGCAAATAGATTTCTAGCCACCTTTTTCTTTCTTTTAGATCTAGAATTTTACCGATAAGGTCTAGTATCATATTTTTTTTCTTTTGTTAAGACTAATAAGCCCTTATATTTGTAGAAAACTTTGTAATAATAGCTTCTCCATCAAAGTCTTACTTTG
>JBAPLH010001274.1:0-33302 GCA_037897445.1 Ceriops zippeliana | reverse complement strand
GTGTACATTTTGTATGGAATCCATTGTGTTTCTTGGCTATGTTGTTAGTTCGTAAGGTATTAATATGGATGGGGAGAAGGTCAAGGCAATAAGGCAATGGCCTACACCTAAGAATGCAAACAAGGTAAGAAGCTTTCATGGTTTGACAAGTTTTCATCAAAAGTTTGTTAAGGATTTTAGTTCCATTGTGATAAGGACCTTTTTATATCTCATACATAAGAGGAGGAGGGGATGATCAGTATGAGATGCTTACTTTTTACAAATTTGTTTGGATTAAACCTCTTTGAACTATTAAAGTCTATGATCCAATTTTATCTTGCTTCTTTATATAAGAATGACCATATGGATATTAGGCAACACAAGCACCTAAGAACACACAGAATTTTTACGTGGGCTACCTATAATATATGAGCTCTTGTTATTGAGGAATATAGTTGATATTGTGGAAGGATCACTCCTTAACCACTTACAATGATATCTTGATCACTTTAAGGGTTTTCCACCCTTTTTCAAAGAAGTTGACAAAAAGTTTATGACAAAAGTGTTTCTGAGAAAGATCTCTTCATGTGTATAGGCTATTATGACCATTTAAAGTTAATGGTCAGCATTGACTTTGAGTTAAGGTCATTTGCAAAGGCAGCATTGCTAGGATTTCATCTCTTGGCCTATCTAAGTAACACGCTAGCATTCCCACCAATACTATCTTTCTTAACCTTTGAATAAATCAACTACCAACACTTTGTAAATGCAACAAATACATCTTAACAGTGCTCATAACATCAAATCAATAAGGATAAATATATGAGATGCTGTTGACAACAAGTCCAACATTAGCCATCAAAGATGAGCTTAACAATCCCCCCCTTTGGATTTGTTGGCAACATAATAAACCCAAAAATCAGCAATTAAGCACAAGCAATAGTGTAAGCAAAAAGGAACAGGTCCCTTTGAAACATACATCTCCTTTTTTGCATGTAGGCATAATACCAATTAGAAATAACCCTAATTTTTAACTCCCCCTTTTTTTTGCTTTCCCCTTGACAATTTCTCCCTTTTTTTTTTTTTTTTACTTCTCCCCCTTTATTTGATTTTCCCCTTTGGATTTGTCAAGCTACTCCCCTTTTTGATTAGCACCTACTCTCTTTTTGGATTTATACAAAATATCTCCCCCTTCAACAACAAATCCAAAGAACAACAAAAGAGGAAAGGAAAAGAGGGTTAGAGGCATATCTTAGCATCTAGAGGGTGGTTAAATATATAAGTTCAGCCTTAACTTTAGGAACATCTCTCTTAACATAGGTTTGGTGAATATATTTTCAACTTGCTCCGTAATAGGCACATACTCTAGCTTTACTTCATTTTTCTCTACTTTTTTTTAATGAAGTGGTATTTGATGTCAATATGTTTAGATCTAGAGTGTTGGATAGAATTCTTTGATAAATTGATAGCACTTTGGTTGTCATAATCAATCAATAATGGCAGCTACACATCTACCTTCAAATCTTCAAGTTGTTGTTTCATCCATAGCATTTGAGTACCAGCCTGAGTAACAACCACGTATTCAGCCTTCGTAGTACTTAGAGTCACTGAATTTTACTTCTTACTATATCATGAAACACATCTACTGCCCAAATAAAATGCACCACCTAACATTGACCTTATGTCATCATAAGTTCCAACCTAATCAGCATCTATATACCCATATATAACTTAAGTTATCCACTTTTATCATAAAGTAGTCCATAATTTGTTATGCCCTTAACATATCTCAGAGTTCTTTTAGCAACCGCGAGGTGAGATTCCTTGGGCTAACTTTGAAATCTAGCATAAAGTGTTATAGCAAAAACAAGATTAAGCCTTGATGCAATCAAATACAGTAAACTCCCAATCAACTTTGCATATTGCTTTTGATAAACCATTTTGCCTTCTTTATCTTTTGCTTAAATTTGTTCCAATAGTGATGGGAGTGCTTACTTCTTTAAAGTTCTCCATCCTAAAACTTTTTAACAGCTCACATGCATATTTTGCTTGGGAGAGGAAAATTCTAGCCTTCCTTTGCAAAACTTGTAACCCTCAGAAGAATTTCATTTCACTTAGCATTGACATCTCAAACTTCTTCTTCATTTGATTGGCAAAAGTAGAACAAAGGTCCTTTTTTTAGCAGCAAAAATTATGTCATCAGTATAAACCATAATAATTAATTGGCCCTATTTATCTTCTTTTATGTACAAGTTGTTGTCTATATTCCTTTTTTTGAATTTCATATCATTGAGACATATATCTATCTTGGAATACCATGCTCTTGGAGCTTGCTTTATGTCATATAAAGCCTTTTTCAATATGCACATACTTGAAACATCATGATTAAGTATAAACCCATCAAGCTGTTCAATAAATACCTCTTCTTTAAGCTCTCCATTTAGAAATGTTGACTTCACATCCATTTGATAAACTTTGTAATTTCTTTGAGCAGCAATGACCATGAATATTTTGATTACTTCAAGTTTAGCCACAAGAGCAAAGGTCTCTTTAAAATCAACACCTTCTACTTGTGAGTAGCCTTTATAGACAAGTCTTGCCTTGTTTCTTACAACCTTATCATTTTCACCAAGCTTATTTCTAAACACCCACTTGGTTCCAATGATGTTTTTCCCTTTAGATCTTGGAACTAAACACCAAGTGTTGTTATTCTTAATTTAATCAAGCTTTTCATTCATAGCAAACACCTATTCCTTATGCTTTAATGCTTCTTTCATGAACTTGGGTTTAACTTTGGAGATCAATAAGGTTTGTTCACCACTTTTTAGCCTTCTTTTAGTTTGTATAGAATCCTTTTTTTGCCAATAATTTTTTTAACCTTAACTTTAATTCTAACTATTCTATGAGTTCGGTAATGCCTTGATTCATTTTCTTTACCATTTGTAATTTAAAAATCAACGTCTTCCTCATGCTAAACAACCTATAATTTATCACTTTCAAATTCCTTTTTAATATCACACATGATATCTTCAGCTTCCTCATGTTGTGATTGCATTGTGGAACTATTTTCAATGACTTTAACATCAAATCTGTCTACAATTTTTGGTAGCCTTTTATTGTAACATTTGAAGCCTCTTTCATTTGGTACATAGCTTAAGAATATGCCTTCATTAGCCTTATCATCAAAATTTTCAAGATTCTTGCCCTTGATTTTAATGAGGAATGGGTTTCTAAATGCTCTAAAATATTTTACACTTGGCTTCTTTCCATTCCACAGCTCATAGGGTGTCTTCTCTATATATGGTCTCATCAAGCATCTATTTTGAATCTAAAGGGCAATCGTGAAAGCCTCTCTTTAGTAGCCATGTGAGGTACCATGCTTAATTAACATAGTCCTTGCCATATCCATTAGGCTTCTATTCTTTCTTTCAGCCACTCCATTTTGTTAGGGTGTGTAGGGATTAGCATAATCATGTTTTACTCCATGCTTTTCCAAATAATTTTCAAATTCAAGCAAGTGTTTTCTGCCCTATTGTCTATCCTAATTCTTTTAATTCTTCTCCCTAATTAATTTTCAACCAACGTCCTATAGCTCTTAAAATTATTGAGAGTATCAAATTTATATTCCAAGAGCATAATACAAGTCATTCTTTTAAAATCGTCAATAAAAGAAATGAACTATCTATCACCCTTTGATGATTTTTGTCTTATAGGCCTCAATGGCTTCTTTATTTAAATCTCCACATTTGTTTTGTAGCATTTACCATCTTCCCTTTTTGAAACATGGTGCAAATTGCATTTCTTTCTAATAAGGACTATTATAAGTCTCACATTGAAAGGGGGGTGAATCAGTGTGAGCTATCCTCTTTTTACAAATCAATATGGATGTAGCCTCTATGACTTGTTAGAGTCGATGATCCAATTTTTGATTTTCTCCTTTATCTGAGCATGACCATACAAATAAAAATTAATGTGCAAGCACCCAAGAACACACGACAATTTTTATGTTGTTCACTCACAATGTGTGAGCTATGTCCATGGTCTGATAGGATCCTTCCTAAATCACACAATCCACTCTTGTTATCAATGGATACAGTTTGGTTATGGAATAATCACTCAACCACTTGTGGAAGGACTACTCCTTAACCACTTACAATGATTTCCCGATCACTCCAAGGATATCCCACCCTATTTTCAACAAATCTATCAAGAGTTTATGGAAAAACCTTTCCTGGAGAATGATCACTTAATATGTACAGACTGTTAGAGCAGAATATGGATCGTCTCCTTCCTTTGTTACCGGTGTTGTCTCACCCATTGTTGGTGTTGCCTCACTTGTTGCTTTGGTAAGATCTCTCCTCTATTGTTGGGCACGTTTTCTCCTCAACTGCTACAAGCTATCGAACACGCTTTCTCCTCTTACTACTGCAAGTTGCCAGACCTGCTGCCGGGCACTTTTTCTCCTTGATTGCTACAAGTTGTTGGACTTGCTAATGGGTACGTCTCCTCATTTTGCTACGACAAGCCACTGGACCTGTTGCTACTATTGCCTCTATATGTTGCTTTCACTGCTATCTACACATATTGCAGCTACTTACTATACATGCTATTCCTACTGTCCATGCATACTGCTCTTGCTATCCATGCACACTATTGCTTCATCCACCTACATTGTTTTTGTCCCCATGCATTGTGGCTAATGTCCATACACAATGTTTTTTGCTATCCAAGCATGCTGCTACTGTCTACTCACCCAGCTGCTGTTATCTGCTCGCGCTGCTGTTGTCTGCTTGCCCCATTACTACTATTAGCCTACGTTATTGCTATCTACACATGCTACAGTTATCTTCTCGGGCCGCTACTACTATTCTCGCATGCTGCAACTGCTTTCTTGTGTTGTTATTGCTCTCCCTATCTATGGTAGCTATTTCCTCCCATTGTTGTTGCTCTCCTTGCATGCTGCAACTGCTTTCTCATGCCACTGCTGCTCTCCCCACACATTGCAACAGATTTTTTATGTTGTTGCTCTCCCCATGCATTGTAGCTATTTTCTCATGTTGTTGCCGCTCTCCTTGCTCATTGTAGCTGCTTTCTCATGTTGTGGCTGCTCTCCTTGCAAATTGCAGTAGTTTTCTCATGTTGCTGCTACTCTCTCTATGCACTGCATCCATTTTCTCACACTGCTGCTATTCTTCCTATGCATTGTAGCTGTTTTCTTGTGCTGCTACTACTTTCCCTGCACACTACAGCAATTGAGAAGCCTCCTAGACATGCTGTTGTTGCTGGAAAGTCTCTTAGACATGCAAAGATGTGCTACTAGTGCTGGTATACCCTTCTGTATGTACAGGGATGTCTGCTGCTACTGGCATACCCTCTTGGACATGTAGGGACAGGCTACTGCTGCTAGTATACCTTCTCAGACGTGCAAGAACATACTGTTCTTACTGGTATACTCCTTAACCTATAGGAACATTTGCTGTTGTTGGTATACCCTCCTGGATATGCAGGGACATGTTGTTGATTTGCTAGAAAGCCTCCTAGATGTGCTACTACGGTCGTCGGCTGTTGCTGTCACCTTTGTGAGGACTTGCTAATGTGGTGGCTATCTTAGTGAGGGTTTGCTAGTGTGGGTGGCTAGCTACCTTGCTCTCTTTCTTTCCTCCTTGGCCGACTACACCTTACTACTTCTCCTTGGTGGCTACTGCACTCTCCTTGCCTGGCTACTGCACTCTCCTTGGCTGGCTACCTTATTGCCTCTCCTTGCTACTTCTCCTGTGATTAATCATTTAGGGTTAATGATTAACATTGACTTCCTAAAATTTAGGGTCAATAGTTAATGTTGACTTCCTAAAATTTAATATCAACGTTTAACAGTCAATCTTGACCTTTAAAATTTAAGGTCACGATCAATGTTGAATCCTTAATGCCAGGGTTGACTTGTCATCTCTAGTTTCTCCCAATGACTCATTACATCTTAATGACATTCATAATATCAAATCAACACATATAACCATGTGAGATGGTGTTAACAATAAATCCAACATTAGCCATCAAAGATGGCTTTAATACTTTCTTTTCTTAGCTTGGGTACATCTTTCACAACTTCATTTTTGTATAATTTGTTTAGCCACTTTTGTGTAAGATGTCCCAATCTCCTATGCCACAACAAATTCTCATCTTTGGTGCTCATGTAGCATGTATTTTTGCTGCTAGAAACTTGGTATAAGTTTCCATTTTTCTTTATCCCTTTGTAAGAATAGCACCATCACTTAATCTCTTTATCGTGCAGCCACTCTTGCAAAAAGTAACTTCATGCCCATCATCACAAAGTCGGCTAACACTAATTAGATTGTGTCTTAGCATTTCAACATAAAGCACTTCACCAGATTTTAGATTTTCCACACCAATTTTAGTAGCACTAATACCTTTAATCTTTAAAGCACCATCATTACCAAATGTGACTGACCCTCTATTATATTTTTCTATTTCCTTCAGTAACTTGGAGTCTCTTGTCATGTGTGAAAAGCAGCCACTAACTAGGATCCATGACTTTTCTTTCTTGGAATCTTTTAACGCTACTTCCACAACCATAGCCATTTCCCTTCCTGTTTCTTCTTTGGCCAAACATTAGAGCATATGTAAGTGTTCTCCTTTGCATTCTTTGACCTGGTAGCAAGGTTAAGCATTCTTTAGTAATATTTCTAACCATTTCACATTTTGCACAAATTTGTTCCAACATATTAAATCTATTTCTTAATGGAATTTGACTTCTTTTCACGTGAGGCTATCTCCTTTTTTCATAAAGTCTCCCCTTAGACCCTTGCCTCACATTCCTCTTTATTATATGCCTATTACTCTAACACACTTGCCTTGTGCCCATACTTACTAAAGCTCTAGCAAAATCCTTCAAATTTGAATTTTTTTCTTTCACCAAGTTTATAACCCCTATCTTCAGCATTTGTTATAGCAACCTTTATTCTGACTTTAACAACCTATTTCCTTTGGATAAGAGTTTTCATCACATCTTTCCTAACCCATTTTATCTTGAGTTGGTTTCTCTTCTCTATAATGTCATTGTGTTTTCTTTCAAGTACAAACACAAATTTCATATTCTCTTCTACCCTCTTATTTGGCTTTTCAATATAGCCAAGTCCTTTCTTCCCCATAGAATGAGGTCTTTGTTTGCTTAGACACTTATCCAACTTTTTGGTAGCATCCTCCATAATAGTATTTGCTAAAGAGGACTCTCCTCTCACTTCCATGGCCTATATAAAGCTTTCTTCATACTTCTTCAATTCACATTCAGCCTTGTGGAGCATGGCTTACAAATTCGGCACTTCTTGCTCTCATGCAATCACCTTAGCACCAAGATCTTTGTGTGTCTTGCCTTACTCTACCTTGAGTACATTTATCTCTTTAATTCTTTTCAATTACTCCTTCTCTTTTTCTTTGAACTCATTTTCTTTCACTTGGAGATTAGATTTATCAACAACAAAATTTTTATTTAGCTTATTGAGATTCTTCACCTCCTTTTCTAGCATGTTATTTTTGTGTAAACAAACTCTCAATTTATCTCAAGTTGCTGCAGCACCTCTTTCTCTTCCTCTTCAGCTAATTCCTATTTTTCTAGGAAATTGTAGAATTAACGAAGTACCAAAGAGTTTTGTGACTAATCATGATATCAAGATTCTCAATCATTGTTAAGCCCATATTTAATGGCTAATGTTGGATTTGTTGTCAACATCATCTCATATGGTTGGATATGTTGATTTGAGGTTATGAATGCTGTTAAGGTGTAGAGAGGTCATTGGAAAAAACTGGTGACGATAGGTCAACCCTGATATTAAGGAGTCAATGTTGACCATAACCTTAAATTTTAAAGGTCAAGATTGACTATTGACTATTGATTATTGACCGTAAATTTTAGGACTCAATCTAGCCATTAATTATAGGGTAACATGTGGGAATTAATGATGATCGTTGATAAACCTGTAGCCTTAATATTAAGGCTTTATAAATACTCTTATGCATATTGTAGGAAGGTAGTGTGCTGCAAAAAATTGAGAGTTGGCCAATGAGCGAGGTGAGCGATAAACCTAGGGAAAAAAAGAGGTGAACGAAAAGAGAGAAGGTAGCCACCAAGCAAGGTGCAATCGCCCAAGAAGGAAAGAAAGAGAGCTAGGGGTAGTCGGCTAAGGAGAGTGCAGCAGCCACCATGGAGAGGCATCAAGGTAGCTAGCCAAGGAGAGTGCAATAGCCACCAAGGAGAAAGAGCAAGGAGAAGCCAACCACCCACACCAGCAAACCCTCACTAAGCTAGCCATTGCACCAATAAGCCCTCACAAAGGTGATAGTAGTAGACACCAGCACATCCAGGAGGCTTTCCAACAAACCAGTAGCATGTCCCTGCACATCCAGGAGGGTGTACCAATAACAGCAGACATCCCTGAAGGTCCAATAGGGTATACCAGCAACAGCAGTATGTTCCTGTACGTCCAAGAGGGTATACCAACAGCAGCAGCACATCCCTACATGTCTAAGAGGGTATACTAGCATTAGCAGCATGTCCCTGCATGTCTAAGATGATTTCAATAGTAGCAACACATCCAGTAAGCTTTCTAATAGCTGTAGTGTGGGGAAAGCAATAGCAACACAAGAAAATAGCTACAACACATGAGGAGAATAGCAGCAGCATGAGAAAATGGCTGTAATGTGTAGGGAGAGCAGCAGTAGCATGAGAAAACTACTACAGTGCACAAGGAGAGCAATAGTGGCACAAGAAAACAGCTACAATGTGTGGAGAGAGTAGCAACAATGTGAAAAGACAACTACAATGCACAAGGATAGTAGCAATGACATGAGGAGACTATTGCACCATGGGCAGATAGCAACAGTGGCACGAGCAGATAGTAGCAGCACGAGTTGATAACAGAAACAAGGTGATCAACACCAGTAGTGGCGCAAGTAGATAGCTGCAGTGTGCTCAAATAGCAATAGTGGCCCTAACAGTAGGAGCAGCACAAGCGAACAACTGGAACAACGCATGCAATAAGAAGCCGCATTGCATGCAAATAGCAAGCATGTACGGACAGCAGGCGCAAAGAGCATGGACAGTGGGCCCAAAGTGCATGTATACAGCAGGCACAAAGAGTGTGGACAGTGGGCACAAAACGCGTGCAAGCAACAAGCATAGTGCAGGCGGACAACAGGCATAGAGTGTGTGGAGAGTAGCGATAGTGTGTACGAACAACATTAACAGCATATGTGGATAGCAGTGGACAGATGTAGCAGTGCATACAGACAACATTAACAATGCACGCAAAAATTCCTTAAAAGGATTTGGAGGAGCCTAGTAAAATCTTAAAGGATAAAGAGGCCAGTAGGACCCTAGAACATTCCACCTTATTCTAGAATTCTCTTGATTATGTAGACTTGTAGAGATCTTTGTAGAATTATCTAGAACATTAATTGTAGCTATTAGATTAGATGAATCTCAACCATCTATTTAGGAGGTAAAGTTGTATATAAAGGGAATTAGCCCCTAGGGTGGAATATATCCAATTTACTTGTACTCTCTCTTAAATATAATATAGTATTTCCTTTCTCTCATCATTCTCTCTTGTGTTTTCTGTGGTTCTCTACTCTCTTTTCACTATCCAAGGGGGAAGGTTGACTTTACTTCTACAAAGGGTGTAGGGAAAACTAAGTACCGCACGGTTATGAGCAAAAACTATTATGTCTATGACATTCAGTATCAGAGCGTGGTTATGAGATGTTGAGCACCATAGAGTCATCCAAGATTGGGAATTATCAAAGAATGTGTCATAGTTGTGACCATTCCTAGGTCTAACCAACTATTATAGGTGGTTCATTAAGGGATACTTAGCTTATACGACTTCCTTAACAACTTGTTAAAGAAGTGCCAATCATGGGAATGGATAATTTAATAGTAAATGGCCTTTGAAGGGTTAAAGGATATGGTAAATAGAGAGTCTATCCTTGTTCTCCTTGACTTGACAAAGGTGTTTGAAGTCCACACTGATGCTTTTGACTTTGCTATAAGAGGGGTCATAATGCAAGAAGGAGATGACCATCATTATGCATTGTCTCTGTACTTGGCGACATTATCTATTGGGTTCTCATTTTACGATCAAGAAGGACAATGTGGCCACTAGCTAATTCCAAACTCAAAAGAAGCTAACCTCGAAGCAAGCTAGGTAGTAGGACTATTTGGTTGAGTTTGACTATACGTTGGAATATAAGCTAGGTAAAGCCATTGTAGTCACTAAGGCCAAATATTATTTTAATGATCCCTTTAGAAACAATAAGCAACCAGGAATTGTATAACCATCACAATAAACCTAACCAAAAAATGTAATTCTGGACACTACATGGGAAGAGAGACCATGCATTCATGTCTTCACTTTTTACACCTTCCTCGTCTGTCTCTTAGAATTTCCTGAGTCTCCAATTGCATCTTTATAGATTTGTCTTTCTACAACTCATGGAAATCCACCTCATCTCTAAACGCACAAATTCCTTAAAAACAGAAGGGTGTATTCCAACTTGAGAAAGTAAAGTCATGCAAAATTGAGTCCATGGAATAAGACTGCTATTCCTTTCATTCACTTCTTTGGATAAAGTGAAAATAATCAATCCCTTAATGCTTAATGAATGACATTGCCCGAAGCATGCCTAATGAAAAAGTTCTAGCAAAAAATTCCTTCGGGAAAAGCTTTGCCTTATCAACAATTGCTTTCACTCCTGGGAAGGTTAGTCATGTGTCCCTCTTTTAATACATATGTAAAGTGGCATATCCTATTCTAAAACATCAATAGATAACAATTGAGAGATTGTCTTCATAAAGAGAGCTAAACTTCATACATAAATATTTTGCTTTTTACTTGTTGCTTTCCAAAAAGCATGAAGTTCCAGAACATGCCTTAAATTATCCAAATATATGGCCTCTCTAGTGGTTAACCCCATGGTTGAGCTACTATATCTTTTGTAAGTTAACCTATATCCAAGCCAATTTAACACGTCCACCACCCTTTTCCTATGGGGAGCAATGCAAAAGCTACACATTGCTTAAATGCAAATGTACTAAGGCATAGTTAATTATATGGGAGATGTGGCATGTCTAGCATAATTCTTATCGTCCTACATTTTACCCATGTCCCTAGACTAGATGCAAATTACTTCAGAAGTCCATTACTAGAGTTTTCAAGGAACATTTGGAATGTTAAGGAACCCACGTGTTGTCAAATTGTGCCTTTGTTGCTCCACACTTTATTGCAATAGCAATGCCCTGTGAAGAACACCATGGATAATAACTACCCCACTCTTTTGGTCATTGGAGGCTACAAGGTGATCAATGCATGATGACATTTATCAGTGTTATAAACTATGAACCATAAAAATGAGAGCATTTCCTTTTGTCTAGCATCACTGTGCATCCCATATATTCTAATGGATCAATACATTTGCACATATAAAATCATTCAGGGGATACTGATCAGCTTCAAGTTTGGCTATTAAGTTCTTTGTTGTGACTCCAATCTGAGAGAAGGTTTTGAATATCAAAGTTCTAAGGGGTTTTCTTTTAGGGTGGGTCAGGTGGTGTAGGGTGGGGCAGGGAAAGGTGGTCTTTTAGCTTCATGGGGATTCACAATGTTCATCACTGAAAAAAATTGACTTTTTTAGACTTATAGCAGTAGTTGTAGATTGTGCCAGTGTTGGTTATATCCTAACTTTTATCCTTACCTCACCTACTGGTTCTTTTTTGATCTCTAATGTTGGTTTTATTTTACCTTTTCTCCTTGACTCACAAACTGTCATTCTGATTTAATCATTGGAATTGTGGAACATGGCTGAGAATAGATGTCTGACTTTGACTGCTCATGAGTGCCTTATATCAGCTCTGGCCTAATCACCGGTTACAGGGATGATTGCTTCTGCAAGTCATGACAAATGTGTGAAGATATGGAAATAAGGCTGTGCCATTTGGTTTATTTTCAATCCCGAGTGTAGCGAGCTTCTCCGTCTCTTTTAGGATAATAACAATAATAATAATGGGTAAAAACCTTAAATAGGGATTTTCTTGGCAATTTCATTGTTTAGCTTTCCTTCATAAGAGGGACTAATGAGGGTTTCCTTTTGGTTGTGCAGTTGGCTGCTTTGCATTTGTTTGGTTTCTCATCAGAGTAAATAATACAATGTGGGCACTTTGGATATATGCTTTGTTTTGAGAAGTTATGGTGCAGTGATGATTGTCATGAAAGTTCAGTTGGAGTTCAAAGCTTTAATTTGGTGCAACATCTTTATTTGTTTGTGACTGCTCCAAGTACATGTAAGAGGCAGTTTCTGGAGAGAGGAAACCAGCCCCACTTTTGTTTGACATTAACATGTATGCCAACTTCGCCATGTTTGGATCTTGTGTCTTGTCCTGCTTATACACTTAAATAGCTATGGATAGCTAATAAAGGGTATTGACATTGATAGCTGATAGTGGACCCTATTTAGCTAAATCAATGGATGTTTCCAGGGTATTGACCTCTACTTACTTATTATCTTTGCGCGCCTGTCCATTTTCTTTGTTAAGGTATGCAATGGGGAAGATTGCTCATTGTGTTTGTCGGTGCTTCTGTGTTCTTTGTATGTGTTAATTGCCTTTGTTGAGGCATATGAGCATGTTAATGGCAACAAAGATGATAAGCACTCATTTCGTCACAGTTCCAACCTTTTCAAAGGAGGCCTTGTTTATGGTATTTACAAGATGGGTCTGTTGCCATCCAAATAACTCTGATATGAATATTTTAAATTTTATTAATAGATAATAATCCAAAATAATATATTCAATAACATAAATTGTGTGTTTTTATTTAAATAATTACATTTCATCATAATTATTTTTTATTATAATTTTAATTATATCTTAATCTAAATTAACATAAATAGCATTTTTAGTCATTGGATTTTGGTGGTGGTATGGGACGTGGTAGACTTAACAGTGGCGGCGGTATATTTCATTTGCCTCCAAAAAAAAAAAAAAAAAAAAGAAAGGCTTTTATAATTTTGGCAGGTATATGCCATGTGGGTCCATATCTTATACTTGAAAAGGAAAGCGTTTCTTGGAGCCAAACAGAAAGGCAACCAAAGAAAGGAAAGAAAAAAAAAGGAAGGAAACAAGGCTATAAGTTCTATGCTTTGTCCAAAGAATCCGCAAGGTGACTTGCTATTGGAACTCTTAAATCAATTTGTTATACATACCCTAGAAAGTTAGGAAACAAGTTGGGTTGATTAGATCGAAACCTTAAGGAAACTAAGTCCTAAAAGCCTTAATCTTAAGATGGCACAGAGGTTAATTACTTATTTGATAAGTTAAGATAATGTATTCTTCTAAGAACACAGGAAAGCAAAGCAAAGCTTGCTAAAAAACTCAATCTTATTGATTCCTATTTTACATAGTTATAGCCTTTATATATGCATGCAAATATTACAATCCTATAAGGAAAAGTTGTTTCTTAACATAACTATATAGGAAAAACCTTAATTATAGGAGATCCCTCAAATTAAGGAATATAAATATGCCTTGATTAATAATCCTTAAAAAGACTACAACTAATAATAGTAGGTATAAAAGTCAAAGTAAAAACCCTAACTAATGTATTAAGACTCAGCTAAACCTCCAAGCTTAAAGAAACCCAAGAAGTTAAGCCTTCTTTTACATGTAATTCGCCCTTAACTTAAAATCCAACAACCCAAAATAAAAACAAGCCCTTTAATACAACTTGGCATGCAAATTGAGCCTTTCTTCAGCTTGGCTATGCAACTTGGATTTATATTATGGGCTCCAAGTTTTGTTCTTTAAGTTCTAAGCCTTGTTCATCATCTTACACAAAGAGAAGTAATTATCCTTTGTGTAACATTGGAAACTTTTAGAATAGCCTTAGAATCTCCTAGAGTACCCTCTTTGTCATGCAGCTCAATAATTAAGCCTTGTAAAGCCTCTTTCATTGTCTGTTTCCTTGTCCTAATTATTGGACCACCAATTCTTTGTAAAGGATATTAGGGATACTTGCTTTATTGCACTTGATCAACACCTTGTTCTCCATCAACATAGAAGTCATTAATCTTTAATAGTGTCACTTTCATGTATTAAGTGTGATTTTGATGATTAGCTATGTTGGATAGATAAAATGGTTCATTGTTTTAAAGATGAGGTTGCCACATCATTTCAAGCTAATAAGGCTATCCATTCATTATAAAGAGCCATTTAAAAATATGAATCACAAACTTAAACTTAAATGTCTACATTAATTAAGTATTTCATCACAACATGCATGTTATTATGTTTTACATTGTTGAATCCATTGATGTCCATCAAATAGAGGAGCTATTATTCTTAATTAGGTTATTTTATAAAGAGAGAATCAACTTTTCCTCAAAATTTCAAACTCTCACCATTTAATTCCATCAACAAATAGATCATTAATCTTAATTAACTTTTCTTACAAGTACTGAAGGGTTTGATTTGAAAAATATAAGATCGTGATTTCATTGCTTGCTAATAAGGGATGATATTTCTCCTTTTGTTATAAGGAATAATGTTGAGCCCATCTTTGATGCGTAATGTTGTATTTTTTGTCAACAATTTCTCATACAGTTGTTCGTGTTGATTTGACAAAGAAGTCATTGGTCAATACTGTTGATGATAAGTCAACTCTGAGGCCATTGAGTCAAGTTGATCGTTGACCCTTTACCATTGATCCTAAATTTTAGGAAGACAATGTTAACCATTGGCCATAAATTTTAGGAATCAAATTTGGCCATTAATTGTATGGTAACCCTTAGGAATCAATGCTGATTATTAATGATTGTACAACCCTAAATCTCAAAGCCTATAAATACATCCATGCATCATTCAAGATGGGTATGTGATGCAAAAAAGGGTGTAGCTGCAAGAGAGAGACCGACCAGCTACAAAGAGAGAATGGCACAGAGAGAGGTAGCCACCAAGAAAAGAGTGACTGGCCAAGAGTGTAGCATAAAGGAGAGGTGTAACTGGCCAAGAGGTTATAACACCCACGAAAGAAGGAGGCAGCCACACCAACCAAACGAGGAGTTACAGCAACCGATAGCCCTACCAATGGGAGATAAAGGCAATAGCTAGCCAAAACAAAGGGAGAAGAAGAAGGCATATAATAGCCATACTAGACTAGAGGAGATGTGTAGCAATCACACCAAACTAGAGGAGAACATGTAGCAACCAATCAACCACCCATGGAAAAAGTTATAGTAACCAATCAAGGAGAGGTGTAGTAGCTGGCAAATTGATCAAGGATAAGTGTAGTAGCCACCAAAGAGGGAGATTGCAGTAGCAAGGTAACAAGCAATAGCAATAAGGGTAGGCAGCAAACCGAGGAGAAACCAACTACTTGCAGGCACACCAACAGAAGCCTACAACACCAATTACAACCCATAACAACCAGTAGCAACCTACTACACCATCAACTACCTACAACAAGCAGTAGCAACTTGTTATACCAGTAATAGCCTACAACAACCAGTAGTTGATCTCAGTGATTACAGCGTATCTAGCATGCAATTTCAGCAATTGCAGCACATCTAGTAGGCGATCCTAGTAATTGTAGCACATTTAGCATTCTGCAGCAGGTGTAATACTAGTAACAATCTACAACACAAGCTGCAGCCTGCAATTACAACAATTGCAGCACATCTAGTAATCTGTAGTAGGTGTAATCCAATAGCAATCCATAACACCAGTTGTAGCCTGTAATCACAACAATAGGCTATACCAAAAATTGTAGCACTAGTAGCAAGTCTAGCAATTATAGATTGCAAGAGCAATAACAGACTATAGTAGAACATGTAAGCAGTGATAACAAAATGTGCAAGTAATGATAGTAGAACATGCAAGCAATGATAGCAGCACGTGCAAGCAGTGATAGCAAAATGTGCAGGTAAAATAGCAACACGTGCAAGCAATAATAGCAACAGGGCTGATAGCTTGTAACAACAGAGGAGAAAACGTGTTTTGATAGTAAGTCTACCAACTTGTAGTAGTAGGGAAGAAAATGTGTCCTGATAGCAAGTTTAGTAGCTTGCAGTAGTAAAGGAGGCAACTTGCTGAGGCAATTGGTGAGGCAACCTACCAAGCAACAAGTGAGGAAACCTGTTAAGGCAGTAAGTGAGGCCAAAAAAGAAGAAAACCTACCAAAGGAGCACTGACAATAGGAGGAAAGAACCTACTACGGTAGCAGGGGAGGCAACATCGGCAGTAGAAGAGAGATCATGCCAAGGGAGTAGATAAGGCAACGCTAGCAGCAAGGGGAGAGAGTGGAGATAACATGCAATGAAGAGAACCTTCAAAGGAGATAACTTGCAGCAGAGATAACTTACAGAGAAAAGACTGGTAAAGCTTTAGCAAAGACTAGGAGTGAGGAAGGAAAAGATCCACTTTTTGCATTAACAACATGTGCACATTGAGAAATCCTTCTAAAAAAAATGTTAGGTACTAAAATCTTGATAAACTTGTTGAAAAAGGGATACCCTTAGTGTGATCAGGAGATCTATCCGTTGAGTGATCTGAAAGTCAAACCTTTGAGTGATCCAGAGATCAACTCAATGATTGGGAGATCAGTGTAAGTGGTTAAGGAGTGATCTTTCCACAAGTGGTTAAAGAGTGACCCTTCCAAACGATAACTATATTCCTTGATAACAAGAGTGGATTATGTGATTTAATAGTGATCTTATCACACCGTAGACGTAGCTAACACATTGTGGGTGAACCACATAAAAATTATTGTCTATTCTTAGGTGCTTGCATTTGACTGATATCCATATAACCACTCTCACCTAAAAAAGAAAGATAAAAAATTGGATAATTGACTCTAACAAGTCATAGAGGTTAATATGAAAAGATTTGTAAAAAAGCGAGCATCTCACATTGATTCACCCCCTCGCCCTCTCAGTGTGGGACCTAAAAAGGTCATCTTTAGAATTTTGAAAATATTTGCATCATGGAACCTATTTAACAAGTCTATTTTGTTTGGAATGGGATATCTTACCCATCTTAAAACCTTATCTAAAGGTTTATTATTAATAACAACTCTTGGAACTTTTCATTCTATTTTAGCCAAATTTTCAACATAAAATGCTTGGCAACTCTCTAGACTATTACTTTTTCGAATAAGCCCTTTTGATAAGAGATCTTGGATATCTTTCTTCCAGATTTTCATAGCCTAGATCTTGTAGTTAGACTTTAGTTAGAATCTAACTTTCTTTAAAGGTTAGTTCATATGGTAAATTAAATGTATGCCTTTTTCTATCCCAAAATGCTATAAGAATATTAGCACATATGTTTTTGTTCAATTTTAGCTGAATATCATGTATACACTTTTTAATAATAGGATTCCTAAGATTTTGAACCAAATGCTTACAAGTAACTTAATTAGAAAGGGAATGTAAAATTTTTCATTTCTTTTGATCCCTTTTTAAAGTAAGTCAAACTCTCAACAAAGTGGAGGAGTAATAAATTTAAAACTAATAAACTTTCCATCCATTTTTGCAAATATGTCATCTTTTGGTAATTTTCTAAATAGGATGAAGCATATGCAAAAGTGGATTTCCCAAAATAACTTCTTAAGAAATATTTTTAACAAGAATGAAAGGAATCTATAAACAAACTCTTTCATTACATATAGTTACATTAGAAAGCTTATGCAAAATAACAAACTTGCTTTTATCAACAATGTTTAACATTTCAATAGTTTTTTCAAAATACTTTGAGGGTATTAATTCTTTGTTTATACAGTTCATATCGGCTCCTAAGTCAATCAAAGTTATGGTAGAGAATATGTACTCCTTACTAGCTATGATTGTTATCTTCGTATGCAATTTATGAGTGATTATTTTATCAACCATATTGACATACTAAAGATTTTCAAAATCATTTTCTTCCTTTAAGGAAGATTCTATCATATCTAGGTCTTTTCTTGAGGCATACGGGGCATTTATGATTATGCACAATTACTAATTCAAGAGCAATAACACTTTCTCTAAATTCCTTAAGTTCTCATTTGAGTTCTTTAATCTCAAACTTGAGCTCTTGGATTGAAGGTTCTCTATTAAGTGATTGCTTTCCTTTTATTCCTTGAATAACAATATCAAGCCTATAACCTTGGTTAGGCTTAGCTATCTTTCTCTCATACTAACTCTTTACTCAGTGCAAATACATTTCTAGCTACCTTTTTTTTTTCTTTTAGATCTAGAATTTTACTGATAAGATCTAGTATCATATTTTTTTTCTTTTGTTAAGACCAATAAGCCCTTATATTTGTAGAAAACTTTGTAATAATAGCTTCTCCATCAAAGTCTAACTTTTTATCAAGGCTGTCAAAGTTAGTTTCTTTATGGTACTATATTAACCTTTATATCTTCTCCATTTGAGTCATCATATAGGAAGATATACATTAAAGACCTTTTAAGGTCCTCACCAATATATAGTGTCTATAGCTTTTTAGCTATAGATTATTGATTGAGGAAATACCCAATCTTTCCACACTTATAGCCGAAAATATTTCCTTTTAGGTTTCACTTATGTTTTTCTTTTTATTTAGGTAAATAACCCAACATTTTCTTTTTTCTTTGCTTATGATAGAAAACATTAAGCAGCCTTCTTCTAAAAGGTGTTCCTTTCTTATCTTCTTTTTGAGGATAATGAAAGGGCAAATAACACGTCTAGGAGGGACTACCAACACTAGCAGCAAGTGCAGGAGATGAGACCAACAAGTGCAATGCATCTAGTAGCTA
This sequence comes from Ceriops zippeliana, assembly GCA_037897445.1. Classification (NCBI taxonomy): domain Eukaryota; kingdom Viridiplantae; phylum Streptophyta; class Magnoliopsida; order Malpighiales; family Rhizophoraceae; genus Ceriops; species Ceriops zippeliana. The sequence continues at coordinate 14,489 of JBAPLH010001274.1, read as the reverse complement.
ATTCAATAGTAGCAGTGTGCATGGAAAGCAGCAGCATGTGCAAACAGAAGTAGTAGCATGTGTGGTAGTAGCAGTAGCTCGTGCGAAAATAAGCAGCAGCATATGCATACAACATCAGCACCATATGAAGACAACAGGAGCAACACATGTGGACAGCAATAGCAGAACGTGCAGACAGCAATGGCAGCCCATGCACATGCAGACAGCAGCAGCAACATGTGTGAAAATAAGCAGTAATGGGCAAGGACAGCAGCAGCAGTACGTGCAAACAGAAGTAGTAGCAGGTGCGAAAATAAGCAGCAGCACATGCATACAACAGCAGCACCATATGAAGACAACAGGAGCAACACATGTGGACAGCAATAGCAGAACGTGCAGACAGTAATTGCAGCCCATGCACATGTGGACAGCAGCAGCAATATGTGTGAAAATAAGCAGTAACGGGTGAGCACGGCAGCAGTACGTGTAGATAGTAACCACAGCACGTACAGACAGCAATAGTAGTGCATGTGGACAGCAATAGCAACGCGTGCAAGCAGCACCGATAGCGGGTGAAACAACACCGGCAACAAAGGAAGGAGAAGATCCATATTCTACACTAGCAATTTGTATACATTAAGTAATCGTTCTCCAGAAATGTTTTTACTAGAAACTCTTGATAAACTTGCTAAAAAAGGGTGGGATACCCTTTGAGTGATCAAGAGATCATTATAAGTGGTTAAGGAGTGATCCTTCCATAACTAAACTATATCCCTTGATAACAAGAGTGGATTATGTTCTTGGGTGCTTATATTTGATTAATATCCGTACGAACAGTCTCACATAAAGAAGAAAGATAAATAATAGGATCATTAGCTCTAACATGTCACAAAGGTTAAATCCAGATATCTCACATTGATTCACCCCCTCTCTCAATGTGAGACCTAAAAAGGTTCTTATTAGTCATTTTTGGAGAACACTTTGGGGGTAAGCTTGGTACAAAATTGCTTTTCTCCACAACGTGCCATCCACATATTGATGGTCAAATTGAGGTAATCAATTGTACTCTTGGTACTTTACTGTGTGCTGTAATTGGTAAAAATTCTAACACTTGGAAAAAGTGTTTACCATTCATGGAGTTGGCCTATAGTAGAGTTGTGCATAGTGCCACTAGTTATTCACCATTTGAATTAGTTTATGATTTCAACCCTTTCACATTGTTAGATCTAGTGTCATTGCCTATGTAAGAACAAGCCAATTTAGATAGAAAAAAAAAGGCTAAGGTGGTCTAGTAACTTCATTAGAGGGCTAGACTGAATATTAAGAAAAGGACAAAGCAATAGGCCACTCAAGCCAATAAGGGACACAAACATGTCATCTTCTAGCCTAGAGATTGGGTTTGGGTATATATGCAAAAGGAATGGTTTCCACAACATAGAAAGAATAAGTTACAACCTAGAGGAGATGGTCCTTTTCAAGTTGTGGCTAGAGTCAATGACAACACCTATCAACTTGACATACTAGATGAGTGTGATGTGAGTTCAACATTTAATGTTTATGATCCTTCCTTGTTTGATGATACAAGTTTAGATTTGAGGAGAAATCCTATTAAGGAGAGGGGAAATAATGGAGGTCCATTTGTAACAATATCTAACAACCAAAGAATTGATGCTTTACATAATCTTAGGGGCCCAATGACAAAGGCAAGATCACAAAAGGCTCAAGAAGTGCTTAATAGTTTAATTTGTTAAGTCTAAGAACAAGAAGTTGCTCAAAATGATTGGTTGAGGAAAAAAGCATCCCAATGGCCTTCTAACATGTTTTATGTAAGGAATGAGCAAGACAAAGGTTGGGATCTTAGAGTAAGGGAAGCTACGGGGCTACGAAACAAGTTTCAAATCAAGGCATACAAGCATCAAGTGCCATGATTGCAACAACCTTGATAACATAGCAAGTCCAACAGTTGGAGACCAATATGCATTGGGACAAATTGATTCTTTAGGGTTTTGACTACCAGTTGGTTAGGCTTTCACTTATTTTGAACACCACGATGCAAATAGAGTTTAGTATTTTATATAAGCTTATTATTTGGGAAACTTTATGGGCTTATGTTATATTTCACTAATAGGTCATAAGCCCATATGGTAATTGAAGCATGTGTATTGTATATGTTTACAAATATAGCTATAACTTAAGGGGGCAAAGGGAGATCAGAATACAACTTTACAACTACAAGAGACATTGTTTTATCTCAAGTTTCAATACAAATGAGCATTTTTTCCATTGGTTCTTTGTAAACTTGTTGATTTGCATAGTTAATTGTGTTTTTCATAGGCTTATCTTCTTTAAGTGGCATCTAATCCTTTTATAATTTTGGTTTGTGGTTGCTTTATAATCATTGGGTCATAATTTTTTATTTTGTAACCTATCTTAGCACGATCTTAGTGACATTAATTTTGGTATTGGGTTCTGATTTGTTATAATCAGAGTTCATATCACTAAAGGAATTAGTTGCTATTTCTAAAGGTAAAATCAAATTGAAATCTTCTAAATCCCATAATATTAAGTGCTTTAGGTGTCAAGGACATGGACATATTGCTTCTCAATGTCCAAATAAAAGAACTATGATCATGTTGGAGAATGGTGACATAGAAAGCATTAGTTTAAGTAATAATGACATGCCACTATTTAAGGGTTGTTCTAATGTTAAAGTTAAAGAACTTGTTTATGGAGAGATGTTAGTTCTAAGGTGTGCACTAAGTATTCAACCTAAATATAATAATGATAAGGAGCAATATGAGCACATTTTCTATACAAAATGCCACGTTAAAGACAATGTATGTGGCATGATTATCGATAGTGGAAGTTGTACTAATGTTTCTAATACTTTATGGGTACAGAAGTCTAATCTAGATACCTTGAAGCATCCTAAGCCTTATAAGCTATAATGGTTAAAAGATTGTGGAGAAATTAGGGTAACAAAGTAAGTTTTAGTTGCCTTTTCTATTGGTAATTACAAGGATGAGGTTCTCTATGATGTGACATCAATACATGCTGGTCATATACTTCTTGGGCGACCATGGCAATTTGATAGGAAGGTTACTCATAATGGCCATAAGAACAGATACTTCATTATCATTAATAATCAAATTGTTACATTAACTTCTCTCAAGCCTATTCAAGCATATGAAGATCAAATTAAGATAATAAGAGAGTGAAAAATGAGAGAAGAACAAATAAGAGAACAAGGGGAAAAGAAAAAGAAAAAGAGTGAGAGGTCAAAGGAGAAGAGAGAAAGTGAGGCTGAGGAGAAAAGTTCAAGCGAAAAGAGTGAGGCAGAGAGAAAAGTATGGAAAAAAGAGAGAAAAGTAAGAAGTTAAGTGTGTTTGTTGGGAAAAGTGAGGTTGTTCCATTATCTAATGACTTTAACTGCTTTTTACCTAGTGTGGTTGTTCCATTATTGCAGCAGTTTGCAGATTTATTTCTTAAAGAAATTCCCTATGGATTACCACTTTTAAGAGGAATTTAGCACCAAATAGACTTTATACTTGGTGTTGTCATACCAAACTGACTTACTTATAAAGCTAATCTAGATGAAATAAAGGAGATAGAGAGACAAGTGGATAAGTTGGTGCAAAAGGGATTTGCAAAAGAGAGTTTAGCCCATGCTCGATCCTTTCACCTTAGTCTTAAAGAAGAATGGAACATAACACGTGTGTATGGATTGTCAAGCCATCAATAAGATCCTTGTAAAATATAGACATCTTTTCTTACGTGCTTAATGAATCAATAAGATTGTATGAATTGTTAGTAATGCCTTTTAGATTAACTAATGCACCTAGTACATTTATGAGCTTAATAAATCATGTCTTACGTGCTTTCATAAGGAAAATTTTAATAGTTTACTTTGATGATATTTTAGTTTATAACAAGAATTTGATGAACATGCAAAACACTTGCATGCTGTGTTTAATGTGGTAAGAGAGAACTGATTATATGTTAATCTCAAAAAGTGTACATTTTGCATGGAATCCATTGTACTTCTTAACTATGTTGTTAGTTCACATGGTATTAGTATGGGTGGGGAAGGTAAAGGAAATAAGGCACTGGCCTACACCTAAGAATGCGAACAAGGTAAGAACCTTTCATGGTTTGGCAAGTTTTCATCGAAAGTTTGTCAAGGATTTTAGTTCCATTGTGATAAGGACCTTTTTATGTCTCACATATAAGAGGGGGAGAGGGTGAATTAGTGTGAGATACTTACTTTTTATAAATTTGTCTGGATTAAACCTTTATGAACTATTAAAATCAATGATCAAATTTTATCTTACTTCTTTATATAAGAACGACCATATGGATATCAAGCAGCACAAGAACCCAAGAACACATAAAATTTTATGTGGGTTACCTATAATATGTGAGCTACATCCATGGTGTGATAGGATTACTCCTAGATCACATGATCCAATCTTGTTATTGAGGGATATAGTTGATCTCCTACCATAAGGATCACTTCTTAACCACTTACAATGATCTCCTAATCATTCCAAGGGTTTCCCACCCTTTTTCAAAGAAGTTCACAAAAAGTTTATGACAAAAATGTTTCTAAGAAAGATCTCTTCATTTGCATAGGCTGCTATGACAACAAACTGATTTTCTCGTTTCTCTCTATTGTTCTCTCCTTCCTTACTGTCATTCTCTACCTTATGCATTGCCTGTCTCTACCTTCTACATTATGGGTTTCTAACTTCTGCACTGCTGGTCTCTAGCTTCTGCATTACCAATCAAAACTTCCTATTGCTATCTCCTTTTCTCTTTTGTTTCTACTGCTCATAGCTTCCTACTACTTGTTATTTTTTATTGTGCTGCAACTTGTTGTTTTCTATTGTGCCACTACTTGTTATTTTCTGTTGTGTCATTGTCTGTTGTTTTTTACTATGCCATTTTCTCCTTCTGCAGATTCTCTCCTCTACAGGTTCTACTCAAGCTTTACTGCTACTATCTCTCTTTTCTTTCTATTACTACCTCTCTTTTCTTTTCTCCTATTGTCTCTCCTTTACTGCTAGTTTTCTCCTTTTCCTACATTTGCTAGTCTCTCCCATTCCCTTCTTTTTACATCTCACCCATTGTTTTCACTTATGCTCTCTACCGTTCCCTTCTTTCTGTAGCTTACAATTTTTTTTTCACTATGCTCTTTACAGGTTTTCTACCCTCTCTCTACTATGTATTTCACTTAGCAACTACATGGGTATTTATAAGCCTTGAGTTTAGGATTGCCTTATCATCAATGGTCAACATTGATTCCTTAAATTTAGGGTTACCCTAGCATCAAAGATCAACATTGATTCCTTGCATTTAGGGTCAACCATCAGCATTGAATCCTTAAATTTAAAGCCAATGGTCAACATTGACTTTGAGTTAAGGTCGTTTGCAAAGGTAGCATTGCTAGGATTTCATCTCTTGCTCTATCTAAGTAACACGCTACCATTCCCACCAATACTGGAGAATGATCAATCAATGTATACAGACTATTAAAGCAGAATATGGATCTTCTCCTTCCTTTGTTACCGGTGTTGTCTCACCCATTGCCGGTGCTGCCTCACTTGTTGCTTTGGCGGGAACTCTCCTCTATTGTTGGGCACATTTTCTCCTCAACTGCTGCAGGCTGTTGGACACGCTTCCTCCTCTTACTATTGCAAGTTGCCAGACCTACTGCTAGGCACTTTTTCTCCTCGATTGCTGGAAGTTGTTAGATTTGCTACTAGGTATGTCTCCTCCTCTTGCTACTACAAGCTGCAGGACCTGCTGCTATTGTTGCCTCTATATGTTGCTATCACTGCTTGCACATTCTGGTATTGCTGCCTGCACTCACTGCTATCACTGTCCACATGCGTTGTTATTGTTGTCCACAGGTGGACGGGCTGCTATTGCTGTCTACACGCGCTGTTGCTGCTGTCCACATGCTCTACTAATGCTGTTTGTATGCACAGCTGCTGCTGTCCGCATGCGTTGGTAATGCTGCAATACTGTCCATACGCGTTGCGCATATTGTCCGCACACTTAATGCTGTCCATGCGCTGCTGCTGCTGTAAATGCTATCCGTACATGCTCCCGCTGCTGGCTACTATCTGCACTGTTGTGCTTGCTGTCCCTATATGCCCATTGTCCGCACAAGCTGTACCTGCTGTCCACATAAGCTTTACCCGATATCCGCACAAGTTGTGCCTACTATCTGCATGTGCTGCTGTTGCTGTCTGTGTGCACTCCTCACATGCTGCTCCTGCTATCTACACGTACTGCAGCTGCTTACCACACATGCTGTTCCTACATGTACAAACATACGCTCTCCCTATGCACTGCAGCCATTTTCTCACACTACTGCTATTCTCCCCACACATTGTAGCTATTTTCTTGTGTCGCTACTGCTTTCCCTGCCCACTACAGCAGTTGAGAAGCCTCCTAGACGTGTTGTTGCTGCTGGAAAGTCCCTTAGACATGCAGGGATGTGCTACTGGTGCTGGTATACCCTCCTGGACCTGCAGGGATGTCTGCTGCTACTGGTATACTCTCCTGGACGTGTAGGGACATGCTGCTGCTGCTGGTATACCTTCTCAGACGTGTAGGAACGTGCTATTGTTACTGGTATACCCTCCTTGACCTACAGGAACATCTGTTGTTGTTGGTATACCCTCCTGGACATGCTGTTGATTTGCTGGAAAGCCTCCTGGATGTGCTGCTGTGGTAGTCGGCTGTTGCTGTCACCTTTGTGAGGACTTGCTAGTGTGGTGGCTATCTTAGTGAGGGTTTGCTAGTGTGGGTGGCTGGCTACCTTGCTCTCTTTCTTTCCTCCTTGGCTGATTGCACCTTGCTGCTTCTCCTTGGTGGCTGCTGCACTCTCCTTGGCTAGCTACCTTGTTGCCTCTCCTTGGTGGCTGCTGCACTCTCTTTGGCCTGCTGCCTCTTGCTCTCTTTCTCTCCTTCTTGGCTGGTTGCACCTTGCTTGGTGGCTGCCTTCTCTTTTTCTATTTACCTCTTTTTCCCTAGGTTTACCGCTCACCTCTCTCTTTGGCCGGATCTATCAATTTTCTGCAGCACACACCGTTCTTGCAAGATGCATAAGGGCATTTATAGAGCTTTGAGATTAGGGCTATATGATCATCAATGGTCATTGATAATTTTCATATATTGCCTTATAATCAATGACTAAATTTGATTCCTAAAATTTAGGGTTAATGATTAATCGTCAATCTTGACCCTTAAAATTTAAGGTCACGATCAATGTTGAATCCTTAATGCCAGGGTTGACCTATCATCACCAGTTTCTCCCAATGACCTCATTACATCTCAACAACATTCATAATATCAAATCAACACATATAACCGTGTGAGATGATGTTAAGAATAAATCCAACATTAGCCATCAAAAATGGGTTCAACACTTTCTCTTCTTAGATTGGGTACATCTTTCACAACTTTATTTTTGGATAATTTGTTTAGCCACTTTTGTGTAAGATGTCCCAATCTCCTATGCCACAAGAAATTCTTATCTTTGGCGCTCATGTAGCATGTGTTTTTGCTGCTAGAAACTTGGTATAAGTCTCCATTTTTCTTTCTCCCTTTGTAAGAATAGCACCATCACTTAATCTCTTTACCGTGCAACCACTATTGCAGAAAGTAACTTCATGCCCATCATCACAAAGTTGGCTAACACTAATTAGATTGTGTTTTAGCCCTTCAATATAAAGCACTTCACCTGATTTTAGATTTTCTACACCAATTTTAGTAGCACTAATACCTTTAATCTTTAAGGCACCATCATTGCCAAATGTGACTGACCCTCTATTATATTTTCTACTTCCTTCAGTAACTTGAAGTCTCTTGTTATGTGTGAAGAGTAGCCATTATCTAGGATCCATGACTTTTCTTTCTTGGAATCTTTTAAGGCTACTTCCACAAACATAGCCATTTCCCTTCCTCTTTCTTCTTTGGCCAAACATAGGAGCATACGTAAGTGTTCTCCTTTGCATTCTTTGACCAGGTAGCAATGTCGAGCATTCTTCTGCAATATGTTTAACCTTTTCACATTTTCCATAAATTTCTTCCAACATATCAAATCTATTTCTTAATGGAATTTGACTTCTTTTCACTTGAGACTATCTCTTTTCTTCATAAAGTCTCCCCCTAGACCTTTGCCTCACATTCCTCTTTATTATAAACCTATTATTCTAGCACACTTGCCTTGTGCCCATACTTACTAAAGCTCTAGCAAAATCCTTCAAATTTGAATTTTCTTCTTTCACTAAGTTTCTACCCCCTATCTTTAGCACTTGTTGCAACAACCTTTATTCTGACTTTGACAACCTGATTCCTTTGGATAAGAGTTTTAATCACATCTTTCCTAACCCATTTTAGCTTGAGTTGGTTTCTCTTCTCCATAATGTCATTGTGTTTACATTAAAGTACAAACACAATTTTCTTATTCTTTTCTATCCTCTCATTTGGCATTTTTATATAGCCAGGTCCTTTTTCCCATGGAATGAGGTCTTTGTTTGCTTAGACACTCATCTAACTTTCTGGTAGCATCCTCCTTAATAGCATTTGCTAAAGAGGACTCTCCTCTCACTTCCATGGCCCACATAAAGTTTTCTTCATACTTCTTTAATTTGCATTCAGCCTTATGGAGCTTGGCTTGCAAATTCAGCACTTCTTGCTCTTGTACAAATACCTTAGCACCAAGATCTTTGTGTGTCTTGCCTTACTCTACCTCAAGTATATTTATCTCTTTAATTCTTTTCAAGTACTCCTTCTCTTTTCCTCTTTCTCTTCCTCTTTAGTTGATTCCTCATCACTTAAGGATTCTTTTTCATCATGTACCTATGCAACTAGCACATTTTTTGTAGCGTCATTATCAAAATCATCATCAACTTCTTCTTCATAATCTTTTTTATCTAAGTTTCTCAAGAAATTTCTTCTTTTGGATGTAAAAAGTTTATTTTTTCCTTTGGCACTTGAATTGCTACCTTTAGAATAGCTGAATTTCTTTGTTCCTTTCCTTGGGGCTAACTCATCAACATCATTATTTACTTCTTTTCTCTTTGGGTAGTCCACGACAAAGTATCCAATGCCACCACAACTAAAGAACTTTAAGGGTAATTTTCCATTGTACTTTCATTTTCCTTTCCTCATATTTTTAGTGATATACGTCATCACTTTTTCAAGTTTAGTATCACCATCTTCAACTTCAGAGTTATTGTCAAATTCTTCTTCTTGTTCTTAATCTTTAATTTCTTCATCGCCTTGAAGGTCAATTCCTTTTCTACCTTAGGCCTCTTTTCTTTCTTCATTAAGGCTATTCTCATTTCTTAAGACACTAATATTGTGTAAATCATCTAGGGGTAACCAATCCAAATCTCATTCCATGGAGGAAACTTTGGAATTAAAAGCTTCTAGTAAGGTTCTAAGTATCTTCCCTCTCAATAGCCTTTAATGGAGTATACAATTTCATTCACTCTTGTAAAGAAGGCATCTATTGATTCATCATTCAACATCTTTATATCTTTAAATCTACTCCTTTACATTTGTAACTTGGCTTCCTCCACAGCCTTGTCTCCTTTATAAATATTCTTTAATTTGTCACAAATTTGTTTGGCTATGTTGTACGCTATCACTTTGGCAAACTCTTTTTCTAATAAGGAAGCATATAAGGCATTTCTAGCCTTTCCATCATACTTTAAATTCTTCTTATCAATAGGTATCATAACAGCACCTTTAACAATAAGAATGAAGTCAATTATAATAGATTTGAACACATCCAAACCAAATGATAACAGATATGGGAATTGATACTTTTGTCCATCAAACATGCGAATGCACTCGTTGTTAACATAGTTCATGCTCTCTACAATATTAACTAGCAATAGATGTAAAGATTCATAACAAGAACAAAATTTTTTGATCTAGGTAGAATGGATCAACAGAGGAACCATGCTCTAATACTAATTGATAAGGACCTTCTTGTGTCTCACACTAAGAGGGGGAGGGGGTGAATCGGTGTGAAATGCTTACTTTTTACAAATCTGTCCAAATTAAACCTCTATGACTTTTTAAAGTCTATAATCCAATTTTATCTTGCTTCTTTATATTCGAATGGTCATATGAATATCAAACACATACAAGCAATTGAGAATATATACAATTTTTATATGGTTCACTCACAATGTGTGAGTTACATCCACAATGTGATAGGATCACTCTTACATCACATAATCCACTCTTATTATCAATGGATATAGCTAATATTGTGGAAGGATCTCTCCTTAACCATTGTGGAATGATCATTCCTTAACCACTTACAATGATCTCCCAATTACTCCAAGATTTGATCTCCCAATCACTCCAAGGGTTTCCCACCCTTGTATAAGAAGTACATAAAAAGGTTATAACAAAAACTTTGCTGAGAAAGATCTCTCTATGTATACAAGCTACTATTATAGAAAACTAATCTTTTCCTTTTTGTTAAGCCCATCTTTAATGGCTAATAATGGATTTTTTGTTAACACTATCTCATATGGTTGTATGTGTTGATTTAAGGTTATGAATTTCATTGAGACATCATTGGAAAAAATCGGTGATGATAGGTCAACCCTAATGTTGAAGAGTCAATGTTGACCGTGACCCTAAATTTTAGGAATCAAGATTGATCGACGACCGTTGACCCTAAATTTTAAGAAGTCTCTTTTGACCATTAACTCTAAATTTTAGGATTCAAATGTAGTCGTTGATTGTAGGGCAACCTATTGGAATCAATGATGACCATTAATAGTCTTGTAACCCTAATCTCAAGACTCTATAAATACCTTTATGTGTCTTGCAAGGTGGTGTGAGTGTTGCAAAATTTTTAACAGAACAAAACCTAATTGTAGTAGCTGGCCAAGAGGGAGAGAGAGGTAGTAAGGCAGCCAACCAAAAGGGAGAGAGAGACAGTAAGGTAGTCACCCAAGAGGGGGAAAGAGGCAATAAGGCAGTCGATCACCATACCAACAAACTTGAAGCAGCTGGCCACCTTTACTAGCACCGGCAGTAAACAGCCCTCACTAAGTTGCAGTAGCCACCCCTCACTAGCAATTGTAACAACTAGCCTTGACCAAATTGCAGTAGCCGGCCTCATTAGCACCTACAACAGCCAACCCTCACCAAAACTTGCAGTAGCTAGCCTTGAACCAACAAACCAGCAACTTACACCAGCAAAACAGGTGGCAATAACCTACACCAGCAAACTAGGAAACCAGCAGCCTTAAACCAATAATCTGGCAACCAACAAAGACAAATTAAAAGGTGGGGCAACAACTTGTGAATCCAATAGCCAAGGGAGACAAACCAGAAGGTTATGCGGCAACTTGTGACTCTAGCATCAAAGGAAGACAAACCAAGAGGTAGCAGCAGTAGGAGGTGTCCTGTACCAGCAAACAAAGAGGTAGCAACAACCAAAGGTCCTTGAACTAGTAGACAAGGAGGCAACAACAGCAGGAGGTGTCCTACACCAGCAACAACGAAGTAGCCACTTGTAGATTGCAGCGACAGGTCCAAAAAGAAACAGCCACTTACAGATTACAACAACAGGTTTGAGCATCAAGTAGCAAACCAGTAGATATAGCAGCATCATTTAAGAACTAGAAACCACTTGCAAAAAGTGCAGCTGTAGGTTTTATAGCAATAGGTCCAAGAAGCAACTAGCAAACTAGAAGGCCTTCCAGCAAACCAATAGCACCTTAGGAGGTTATACCAGCAAGTGTAGTGCACCTAGCAACCAAATCAATGAGAGCAATACGTGCGGATAGTAGTAGTACATCTAGGAGGCTATACTAGCAATAACAGTGCATGCAGATAGCAGGAGTAGCATGTGAGAAAAGTAGCAATAATGCATGCAGATAACAACAATAGGGCGAGTGGATAGCAGCAGTGCATATGGAAAGTAGCTAAAGCATGAACAAATAGCAATAGCACGTGTGGACAATAGCAACGTGTACTGATAGTAACAGTAGTGCATACAAATAAAAGCAACAACGTGCATGAACAGCAAGAGGAGTGCATGTGGACAAAAGCAGCAGTGTGGGTGGATAGTAGCAGCATGTGTGGACACAAGTAGCAACATGTCCAGATAGCAGGAGTAGCGCATGCAGACAAAAGCAGCAGCATGTATGGACAACAACAGTAGCTCGTGCAAAAATAAGAAGTGATGGGTGCGACAACAGTAGTAGTATGTGTAGACAACCACTGTGCTAGCAGATAGCAGCAGCAGCATGAGTAGACAGCAATAACATGTGCAGATAGGAGCAGCAGCACTTGCAGAAAGTAGTAGCAGCGTGAATGAATAGCAACAACTCATAAACAATAATAGCACGTGTAAAGAGTAGGAGCGGTGCGTGCAGACATAAGTAGTAGGCAGTACTAGTAACAAGTGAGACAACACCGGTAGTAAAGGATGGAGTAAATCCATATTCTCCATTAGTGATATGTATACATTGAATGATCATTTTCCAAGAAAGTGTTTACTATAAATTCTTGATAAACTTTTTGAAAAAGGGTGGGATACCCTTAGAGTAATTGGGAGATCATTGTAAGTGGTTAAGGAGTGATCCTTCTACAACCAAACTATATCCCTTGATAACAAGAGTGGATTGTGTGATTTAGGAGGGATCCTATCGCACTGTGGACATAACTCACACATTGTTGGTGAACCACGTAAAAATTGCTGTGTGTTCTTAAGTGCTCGTGTTTGATTAATATTCATACAATTAGTCTCACATAAAGGAGAAAGATAAATAATTTGATCATTGGTTTTAACAAGTCACAGAGGTTAAATTTGAATACGTTTATAAAAATGTACATCTCACACTGATTAACCTCCCCACTCAGTGTAAGACCTAAAAAAGGTTCTCTTCACATTCTTTTTGTTGCTCTCTCCTTCCTTATTGCCGGTCTCTACTCAAGCTTTTTACTGGTTCTCTCCTGCCTTTGTAGGGTTTCTCTCCCACCTTTACTAGATTTCTCTCCTACCTCTACCAGGTTTCTCTCTTACCTCTATCGAGATTCTCTCCTGCCTCTATAGGGTTTCTCTCCTACATCTACTAGGTTACTCTCCTACCTTTGCATGTTCTCAACTCTCTATTGGTTCTCTCCATTATAGGTTATCTTTGCTGCATGTTCTCTTCTCTACACATTCTCTTCTCTACAAGTTCTCACCTCTGTAAATTCTGTCCTCTACAGGTTCTCTTTTTTGTAGTTTTTTCCTTTCCATTGCAGGTTCTCTCCTCTACAAGTTTTCTCCTTTTCAGGTTCTCTCCTTTGCAAGTCCTCTCCTTTTTTCTACCACTACAACTTCATTTTTGCTACTTAATTTTTCTATCATTTGTTCTACTGGTTTTCTCTACCCTTGTCGCTACAATTCTCTTTACTTCTGCAATTGTAATTCTCTCTACTTCTACCACTACAATCATTCTACTTCTGCCACTGTAATCCTTTTGCTTTTATTGTTGCAATTTTTTGTTTTTTACTTCTATGGCTGCAATCTTTCTACTTTTACGGTTGCAATTTTCTTTTTATTGTTGCCGCTGCAATCTTTCTGCTTTTACTACTATAATTTATTATTTTTTTTACTTCTACCATTACAATCTTTTTGCTTCTACCATTGTAATTTTTTTTGTTTTTACTTTTACCATTGTAATCTTTTTGCTTCTACCATTGTAATTTTTTTCAACTTCTGTCATTTTATGCTCTCTCCTTGTTGGCTATGCTCTTTGCGTGCTATTCTCTCTACCTGTTATGCCTTCCACCATTTATTTATTTATTTTTTGTTCACCTGCCACTACTCTCTTTTTTCTTTCTCTCGCTAGATGCTTTTTTTTTTTCCCGGCATAGCTCTCTTGGCTATTTTTCTCTAACTGCTATTCTCTCTGCATCTCACATTCTTTGCATTTTTATGTCTTTTTCTGTTATGCCTTAACTCTCTTTTAATAGCAGCATGGGTATTTATAAGCTTTATGTTTAAGATTGCCCTACAATCAACGATCAGAATTGATTCCCAAAGGTTGCCCTATAATCAATGGTTAGTATTGATTCCTTGAATTTAGGGTCAATGATTAGCAATGACTCAAATTTAAGGTCAATGGTCAACATTGACTTGTAGTGCCACTATTAAACACAATCCCACATGTAGCAACGTCACAGATATTGTCAAAGAAATTTCATCAATGCCATATAAAGGGCAATTTTATAGGCAGCCAGTTACAACAATTAATGCTTTCTTTATAACCAAAACACCACCAGCAATTTAACTCAACTTGTCATTTTTTTGCAGTGTAAGGTAAGGCTAGTAGCATCCTGATTTTTGTCCTACTTTCTTTCCTCATTCTCATCACATTCTACCAACCTTATCTTCCTTAACCCTCAAATGAATCAACTGCCAACACTTTGTAAATGCAGCAAATGCATCTCAACAACACTCATAGCAT